>JARBWK010000014.1:23622742-23860242 GCA_030556195.1 Anolis apletophallus | reverse complement strand
GGAAAAAATGTAATGAGAATACTTGTGTCACAGTGCAGCCTTCATAGTGAATTTATGCATTTTACATATTTTCTAAAAGGATACAAGCAACAACAAAAGTGGCTTAAAATCGTATTGTTGATTTAGATTAGATGTATCCCTTGACACATTCTTTAACAATTGTTTGAATGGGTCTATTCTAGATTTTGCCTCTTGAAAACAATATTTGTTTGTTTATTTGCTTTATTTTTTGTTCTGCCTTTCTCTTGACATAGGGACTCAAGATGGCTAACAACAAAAATGACAACGCAAATGCATGTAAATATGAGTATAACATTAAACAAAAACAAATATTTGTGTCATGAAGCATTAAAATTGAAATTAACATTACAGTTAAAAACTTCAGACCCCATTCCAAATCCCACTCCCAGCATCCCCATAAGCCTGCCTCTCATCCATATCTCCACATGTTTTTATGATAGAACCAATTAGGAAATGACATTTATAACCCAGGAACAAAAATCGTGTTACTTAGTGCAGGGCTGTCCAACTGGCGGCCCGGGGGCCGTATATGGCCCCCAGCCCCTTCCCTACGGCCCCCGCCTACCCTGCAAAAAAATTTTAAATAATTTTTTAAAAAAATTCGATCTCCGGTGTGGCGCCAGCGCCGAACCTGACGTCACCCAGCCCCGCCCGCTCCCTTCCTCCTCCTCCGTCTCGCCTCTCCCCCCGGCGCACCAATCGGGAACGCTGGTGGGGAGAGAGGGAGGGAGGAGGCGTGCCTAAATAGGAAGAAGGCAAGCGCTTCCCTTCCTCCTCTTTAGGCACGCCTTCTCCGTTCTGCCTCTCCTCCCAGTGCACTGATTGGTGCACCGGTGGGAGAGGCAGAACAGAGGAGGAGGCTGGCGTGACATTTTAGGAGGGAGGGCGAAGCCATGGAGGGCTCCCCTTGGCTTTGCCCTCCCTCCTAAAGGGTCATGCCAGCCTCAGAAGCGAAATCGCCACTTCTGAGGCTGGCGTGACACTTTAGGAGGAGGGGCCGGGGCGTGGCCGGGGGCGTGGCCGGGGGTGTGGCCGGGGGTGGGGCAGAGTGGCATGGAGTGGCCCCCCAGGTCATCAGTGACTGGAAGTCCGGCCCTAGGTCTGGTAGAAGTTGGACAGCACTGACTTAGTGTAATCAAATAGAATAATCTAAGTTCAATTTCAGACTGAGCTGGTCCTATCATTAGTCAGAATAACCCATTCATCGCTGACAGCAGATCATGTGTGTCATGAAAAAACAACAAGTTTTAGAGATTTTTTTTACTCCTTTCGATTATTTTCTGTTCACTGTTAGAATTTCTTGGATCTTGTGCTCCATGTGTCAAAATAACAATTGTTGATAGCTGCTATACAAATTGTGTAATAAACTCTGAGCCCTTCTACACTGCCATATAATCCAGAATGTCAAGGCAGATAATGTACATCTGAGTGTATCTGAGTCTACACTGCCATATAATCTAGTTCAAAGCAGATAATCTGAATTTTATACAGCTATGTAGAATGCACCTCATTGAGCTATGATATCCCAATTGTGAAGTGGCCTCCCTTTGATTTATTTTTAAGTGTTATCAAATCCTTTGGGTCTCATTTATTCACCCCAAATGCCACTGAACATAGTTTTCAAAACTTTTGAATTTGTTTCCAACCCCATTATTTTAAAAAATAATTGACTTGAATTATTTTTATTGTTTTTAATCCATTTTACTGGTTTTAATCAGGGCCCCCAGGTCATGCAGGAGGTTTAAAAGCTGAACGGCTGAACTTGCTGACTGAGAGCTTGGCGGTTAGAATCTGAAGAGCAGATTCAGAAACATGAAAATGTGAGTAGATCAATAGCTACCGCTTCTGCAGGAAAGTAACGGAGCTCCATTCAGTCCACATGACCTTGGAGGTGTCTATGGACAATACCAGCTCTTCAGCTTAGAAATGGAGATAAGCACCACTTAATGTCAGGGGAAACCTTTACCTTACTGGTTTTAATGTTGTTTTTCACTTGCCCTGAGTTGGCTTTGCTATAGATTTATTAACAAATAATAAATGAAATTTGCATCCTTCTATGAGAATATGTTCACTAGGCCTGGGTAATCATGGTTGTAAATGGTTCTAAAGTTCTTACAAAACTAAAGTTCTGGTGGTGAAAACTAGGTGGCGCGGGTGCTTTGCTTCTACAGTGTTGCTAAAGTTCTGTTGGTGAACATTTCAGAACTCTAACAAAACTTTCAAAATTTCATTATAAATGGCAGTTCTAATTGGTTCTGTCTTAAAAATCGCCAATAATGAAATAATAATGAAGTTTTGAAAGTTTTGTTAGAGTTCTGAAATGTTCACCAACAGAACTTTAGCAACACTGTAGAAGCAAAGCACCAGCGCCACCTAGTTTTCACCACCAGAACTTTAGTTTTGTAAGTACTTTAGAACCATTTACAACCATGATTGCCCAGGCCTAATGTTCACTACAAAAGACAATAACACTATGAAACACAATTTGAAAAATGTTCTGTTGCTTGTTTTGAAGTGTTATTTCCTGTGAAATTGTATGGTACTTACTTTGAAAGTAGTTATTCTATTTGTAGTTGTGTCTGGAATCACTGGGTTGCTGTGAATTTTCTGTGCTGTATGGCCATTTTCCAGAAGCATTCTCTCCTGATGTTTCACCCACATCTATGGCGGGCATCCTCAGAGGTTGTGAGACTTCACAACCTTTGAGTATACCTGTCATATATGTGGGTGAAACATCAAGAAAGAATGCTTCTGGAACATGGCCATACAACCTGGAAAACTCACAGCAAACTGTTGACTTGGTTGAGAGTTGATAAGAGATTAATTGAAAAACAGGAGCAAAATATGCTATAGCAAGTTTTCCTGTAAAAGCAAAGTTTTTGTAGTTTAACTATGCTTGGTAATGTAATAAGCAGAAAGGAAATAAGGAGATTGCATTGTGGATGGATAGACTCAATCAAGGAAGCCATTGCCTTAAGCCGGCAAGACCTGAATTGAAAAAAGGGTGACTTGGAGGCTTCTCTTTCATAAGGTCGCCATATGTCGAAGTCAACTTGACAACCGTTAAGAACAAAATTCTTATATTAATAGACATGATAGCTGGTATGAAATTGTTTGACACCACTGGCCTCTCCATCTATGCATGCTATCATTTTTTTCAGCAGTTAATAATTCCGACATCACCAACTGCAAACATTCAACCATCTTATGCTTACAAATGATCTACAAAATGTGAATTGGGATGGATTATGTGTCATTTCTTTGAAAGCCCTGCTGACAAATTATGAGTCATCTGTTTCTCTCTGTGTGTGGCATGTGGACACACGCACATGCACACATGCACCAAACCTTTTAACAAAGTGCGTTTGCAACCAACAGCTGGTTCTCTTTCATTGTTAATAATGATAGCTTTTAAATTCCAGAGTTCCAAATTGTTTTCTGGGTACACTGCTGGGTGTTCATTCATTATACTAATAAAACTCTCTAAACTGAGTCTCTTCAGCTCGAGGGTATTGTTACTTTTCAGACAGGTACAGTGACAGGCACAAATTTCCTATCTCAGAACAGAGCCACAGATACTATCATTGGAGACAAAGAGAACAAAATGTATGACAATTGTTCCGTCGTCAAACAGAGAGATTTGTAGCTCTCTGCTAAATATGCGTCTCAGCAAACAGACTGTATTGTCCTAGGGCAATGCAAAGGCATTGTGTTTTCTTTGGAAATTTAGGGCCATCCATTCAGTTTGTTTCACTTCAGTTCAAACTTCGGAGTTTTGTTTTTGCTGTTGTTTTGTGGTGGGGAAACAGATGGGGGCTAGCTAGGGTTGCCACTTTTTGATATAAGAAATAAGGGACATTTACAGGATTTTTCACAAAAATAAGGGACACTTCATAAAAACTTGAAACTCAAACATTATGTATAAATAGTTTTATTAACAGAATAAGATAATGATTGAAACTCACAAAAGAAACTGACTTACACCCTCTTAACAGTACATGGTATGTTTCTGCATGTTTTGTCATGCAGAAAAAGCATTATTAGAGATACCTTATTTTCTCCATCTGTATTTAGTACTTGGCTTTGCTGACTTTAAAACGGCACTGTCTAAACATTAAAATAAAATAAATTTTATAAGACAGGACATCTTCATGATTATTATGTTAATAGTTAATGGTATAGTATAGTATGGGATACACAGCATTGTATAGTATTGGGATACACAGCTAGGCCTATTTTAAGAGTAACTCTCAAGCAACCAGAAACTATCTTTATCCAACATGATCCAACATTCCCCTTGGGTAACGGTTAATTGAGTCTACTGAAAAAGTCCTGTATCGCCTCTTCCTTCCAACGGGGGCACAGGCAGGCACTCACTCGAAAGTGCGTGACTATCAGCCTGCCCTGCAAGTTGGAATCTCCAGGCAGGCATTGCTGTGGAAACCACAGCACGCACCTTCCTCTGGTCCTGTTAGTCAATAATACGGGACAGGGCCTGAAAAACACGGGACACAAATTTTAGGGCCAAAATAAGGGACGTCCCTTAGAATAAGGGACATATGGAAACCCTAGGGCTAGCAGATAGAATCAGGTCCAATTTGTCCACAGAACAACTCATAGGTACCTCAGTAATGCTTACAAACACCCTTAGAAGACAGAGCAGTACAATGCTAATTGATGCGTGCATGGATTTCCCCCTTACATTTATTATATAAACTTAACAGATATTATAATTCATTGATATGATTTAGAAATCTCACATAATTGATCAACAGAGCTTGCACATTTGTTCCAGTAGTTAAAATAGCTTCCCCATCATAGAACAACAAAGTTTAAGCCACTGAAAACAGTTTTCTGTCATCCTCTCAGCATTCCTTTCAATTAAATTAAGGCAGAGATTTTCGAACCTCTAGACTAGGGCTGGATCTACACTGCTATATAATCCAGATCTAGATTATCAGCTTTGAACTGGATTATATGAGTCTACACTGCCATGTAATCCAGATAATGTGGACTTTATATGGCAGTGTAGATGGGGTCTAGGTGGACATGGCTAGAATGTATCATAATAGTACCTATATGTTGCTCTTAAAACCTCCTGCAATTTTGACTGAAACGGTATGTAGTATACTATCGTGGAACTCACAACCTCCATTGGGAAGAAGTTTGTCAAAATCCCCACCGGCCACTTGTATGTCTACTCAGTCCAGTTCAGTACAACAAATGTAGGGGAGTCACTTTTACTTAAAGTTCAGTGGTTCTTCGGGATACCATTTGGATGAGTAACCAGAAATTAAATAATAGCATAACCCATCAATTAACTTCCATCTAACATAAAAACATAAACATAAATTTATGTAAACCACAATTAAAATTCATTTAGTAGTTATTACAATTATTATGCGGCCAATAAAACTAACAGAGTCAACAGAACCAATAAAGCCAGAATATAATATGATTTCCAGTTGGTGGAATATTAACTAATGACTACTAATCCTCCTCATTCCCATATGCAAGTGAGCAAAGATGAGTTTTTAATTGTTTTTTTAGGCAGAGAAGGGAGGGGTTGTTTTTAATTCTTTAGGGAGGGAGTTCCAGAAATGGGGGGGGGGTTGATCATGGAGAAGGTACTTTCTCTTGTTCCAATCAATTGTACTTGAGACAGATGGGACTGAGAGCAGGGCCTCCTCAGCTGACCGCAGTGCCTTAGCTGGTTTAGAAGAGGAAATGTGATTTGTCAAATAGCCTGAGCCTGAACTGTTTAGTGTTTTAAAGGTAATAACCAGCACTTTGTATCTGTCCCAGAAGCAGACCGGCAGCCAGTGAAGCTGCCGCAATGTAGGAGTGGGTCTCTCCCTGTAAGAAAATCCAGTTAGTAATTTGGCTGTCAATCTCTTTACCAGTTGAAGCTTCCAAAGTGTCTTCAAAGGCAGCCCAATGTAGAAAGCATTGCAGTAGTCCAAACGGGATGTGACTAAAGCATGGACTACCATGGCCAGATCTGGCATCTCAAGGTACGGGCACAGCTGGGCATAAGTTTTAACTGTGCAAAGGCACTCCTGGCCACCACCAACACCTGAGGTTCCAAGTTCAGCAATGAATCCAGGATCACGCCCAAGCTGCTAACCTGTGTCTTCAGGAGGAGTGTAACCCTATCCAACACAGGCTGTAACCCTATATCCTATTCTGCCTTACAACTGACCAGGAGTACCTCTGTCTTTTCAGGATTTAAGTTTAAATTGTTAGCCCTCATCCAGTCCATTACTGCTGACAGACATCGGTTTAGGAGCAGGACAGAATCTGGAAATGAGAAATGATGTTGGGTGTCGTCTGCATAAATATAACACCAAACTCCAAAACTGTGGATGATTTCTCCCAGAAGTTTCATGTACTGTAGATATTAAAAACATGGGTGAACAGATGGATCCCTGAGGGACCCCACAGGTTAAAAGTCAGGGGATCAAGAAAGGATCACCCAGCACCACCATCTGTGTATGGTCCTCCAGAAAGTAACGGAGCCATTGTAAAACAGTGCCCCCTAATACCATCCCGGAGATCCAGCCCAAAAGGATATCATCGTTGATGGTATCGAAAGCCACTGAAAGGTCCATGAGAATCAATAGGGACCCCCCCTCTCTCCCCCACTCTACCACTCTCTCACTCTTAGTAGATCATTCACCAATGTGACTAATGCCATCTCTGTTCCATAGCTGGGTCTGAAACCAGATAGAAATAAATCCAGATAATTGGTTTCATCCAAAAATCCTTGGAGCTGAGAGGCTGAGAACCTTGAAAATTTGATACTGGCCAGTAGTTGTTCAGTTGAGTGGGATCCAGTGTTGGTTTATTTAATAGAGGTCTTATTACTTGAAACTAACTAGCATTATGCCTCGAGTCAAGGAGGCATTTACCTTCACTTTCACCCACTCTATCAGTCACCCCCCCCTCAGCTGATTTAATAAGCCAGGATGGGCAAGGGTCCAGAGGACAAGTGGTCACCTTCATTTCTCCCAAGATCTTGTCCACTTCCTTTGGCTACACAAGTTGAAAAGAATCCATTTAAATAGGACAAGCAGGTGCCTATGTTATATCAATGGAGACTGCATTAATATTGGTGTTGAGGTCAGAGTGGATCTGGGTGACTTTACTTGAAAAGAACATATGAGTTGATGTTTGGTTAGGGATCCCTGGTTGAGCAGGGTTTAACATTTGGTCAGATTCACTGCAAGTTCTCCGTCAACCCTGCTCTAATCTCAGTTTCACTTGCTTCATTGCCGCCAGCTCCCTGGAGTACCAAGGAGCTGACTTAGTTCTGCTGTGTGAAATGAGACACTCAGGAGAGATTGTGTCAACTACTGTGGCAACCTTCATGTTCCAGAGGTCTGCCAGAGCTTCGACAGAATCGCCTACCAAAGTGGCAGGGAAATCCCCAAGAGCCGTCAGGAACAGCGGATCAGCAGCAAGGATGGTCCCAACCTCAAGTAACCAGCAGAGGAGCGAGTCCCAACAGCCTGGTAAGTTCTTTTGATGATATCTGGAGTGGCAAATTGACAGTAATGTCCAAATAGTTGGCTCTATTGGCTTTTTAATGCCTTGGCAGTCAGATAACCACAGATAGGGAGCAAATAGAGTCAGCCTTTAATAATAGGACGCCTTGTTATTAATGGTGGCCGGTCTTGCTTCAGGGCTGCCTACTCTTATTTCCACTTTCAGCTGTACTTAAACTGGTCTTCCAACACCCCAGAACACCAGTCAAGCAACAGTATTTGAAAGGAGATGGTAGAGGAAAGATGGTAAAATACACCTTTCAGACTCCTGTAGAGGTTTGACCTACCTCGGCACCATCTATAGTAATATTGTGCATTTTGCAAATCAATACAGATATACCCAGAAGTAGCGGTAAGGAAATAGCCTGAATAAGTTGGGTAACCTAAGTATAATACACTATAATGCATCATTCCCTTTGGCTTCTCATGCGCAGGCATGTAACCTGGGGTGGGTTGGGGGGCTTGAGAGGCTTCAGCCCCCCCCCCAAGTTCTCAGAGTGGTCCGCGAGAAGGCCTTACTGGTACATTATTTAAACTGTTATGTTTATTCGTATCATGATCTGATCACCAAGCTCAATATATTCCATATGCATGGGGGTATTGGGATAACAATACAAAAGGTTTGCTAGGGTAGACCCTCTCTCACTCAGACTCCCCCCCCCCCGCCCAAAATCAAATTCACACCCCACCCTCCACCCCCCGAATCAAAATCCTGGTTACAGGCCTGTGCACAGGAGACACACAATCACGCAAACTTCAGCTGCCATGTATTTTAAGAGGTTTTGGTATTATTTTCTCTCACTTAGAATAACTTCTCCAGGAAAATAAATGACAACAGACAAACCCTGGTAGGAGAAATGCCACACCAGTAGTCAATCCTACTTTTCTAATTAACAAAATAAACTTTGTGGTAGAAATGCCGCTCAGTCAAAGCTCCTCTTTAATTTTAGGGTATGGAACCATGGGAGAAAATAATGGGAAAGGACAAGCATTGGTTACAATGCAAACTGACTCTCTACCTTCTTCCATATGTGTACAGCGAAAAACCAATAATCCTTTTTCATGTTCCATCTATATTTTGAAACTTCATCTAAATAGAGCTAAATGTGACATCTGCCATGCACTGTGTGATACCTTATGGATGGCATCCTCTTGGTTATTTCCAACTAAAAAAGCTCAATTTAACAAATTATTGAAGGTGTACAGAAATGCCATTGATTCAATGGGGGTGCTCTAAGCAGGACTAAGCTAGTGACTTCAGTCTGTATGCAACTTTTGAGCAGAGTGGAATAGTAATTCAGTTTAGATAAATATAACCAAGATGTTTACCAGCACCATACTGGCTAGATCAAAAGTCAGAGTGAACCCTCTAGGAACACTTAGCTGCTGCTGCTGCTGATTATTATTATTATGTCACTGTGCTGTGCATATTTCTTTTGCAAACTCTTATCCCCTCTTCTGATGTCTATTCACTATTCACCATTATTTAGCTGTATGGTGTCTGAAACAGCATTATCTATAACCAACAATAACCCCAGTTTTTTCCAAATGGAGAAAAAACATCAGGGGAAAGAGATGGGAATGATAATCTTTATTTGTACCCCACCACCACCTCCCCAAAGTGACTCAGTGTTGCTCGCAGAAGCACTCCAAGTGCCACATGCAGACAACAATACATAAGTATAAACACAATGACATAAGTATAATCAACAGCGCATAAAAATCTCATTAATAAAATTATAAAAAATTGAAAATTATAAAATCACTAAAAAACAGTGGAAGCTGTCATAACAATCAAAGTATGGGCCAGTCCTTTCAATGATTCATCACATTGGCCATGGATTACTCAAGATCAAATGCCTGTCTGTTTTTAGACTCACCCAGAAGGCCTGGAGAGAGAGGGAGGATATTCCAGAGCCGGGGAGCCACCACTAAGAAGGTCCCTCTCTCGTCTCCACCAACTGTGCTTGAGATGGCGACGGGGCCAAAAGAAGGGCCTCCACAACAGATTGCAATGCCCATGCCGGTTTGTAGAAGGAGATGTGGTCTCAATGTTAGGTTGGACCCAAAGCGTATAGGGCTTTATAGGTAATCAATACATTTTGTTACCCAAAGCAGCAAAGTATGCTTTCCATGACTCAACTCAAGGTGCGTAATAAGCCATTCAAATAATAAGCTCCTGAAATAGAAAAAAACTTATTTCCCAAATATTGCAATATACAGGCTGTCCCCAAGTTACAAACACTCGACATACAAGTGACTCACGGTTATGAACGGGGCCGAGATATCAGGAAGTGAGAAAAATTTGCCCCTCAGAAGGAAAATTTAGTCCTGAAAGGGTTATTATCATGGGGGAAATGTGTCTCCACTGAAGCTTTATCTCTACTCCTTGTTCCCACAACAAGCCAATTTTTTCAAAATACAATGATCAAGGAACAGAAAATGAAGTGAAATCTCCTGAAGAAGGGGCACAGATAGCAAAACAAACACCATAGCAGTGTTGATCCTTCCCTATGCTATCCAAAGCTAAAAGATTTGGCTGGAGTTACACTTAAAATGTACCTGTTCTGACTTACATACAAATTCAACTTAAGAACAAACCTACAGAACCTCCCTTGTCTGTAACTTGGGGGCTATGTGTAATACAACAATGCTAACATCAAAAATCAACAAAATCCATATTAAATGAAGAGATATATTCGAAACATGAAATGGAAACTGATATGTAATGATGTATATAGAAGGGGAGGGACCTGATTCCAGTAAGTAAAAAAGCGAATATCAATCAAAATATCAACTAATGCATATTAAAAACATTTCAGATAAGACACTGGTTCCAGTTCTGACTCCTGTTGGCACAGAAAACTGTCAGCATCTGTTGCCAGACTGAGATGATTTCTTGAGAGCCATGTGGTAGAGAAGCAAACCATCTGGGACCCAGCGTATGGACAATTTAGGAACCAGTAAGGCTGCTTGTGATTTACATTCTGAAATGCTTTTGATTATTGTGTGCTTTCTTTCGTGAGCTTTCCCATTAATTAAGGTGTCGCTTTGTGGAGACATAGAACCAGTTGGGAAGCTAGATGCCAGGTTTAAAAAAACTGTTCAACATGGGCAACGGGTGGTGTTAAGTCAATATGATAGGTTGAAGGAATACGAATGAGAGACCCATTTCCCAGACTAAAGGTTGCCATTTTATGGGTGGTTGAGAAGACAATTCTCTTCCAAGATTTATCCTGGATGAGGACGCCAATCTGGCATGCATTAGATAGATGTGGTTGGGAGACTTAGGAGAGATATTCTCTACATTTCGTTCAACTACATCTTCTGTATATCAGTAGGCTGTAGGAAGGGAGGGCAAGAAGGTGGAATTGCACTGATATGTTGAAATGCAGTGATTTGGACCATATCATTTGAGAAGGAGGTGAGGATCAAATGTCAGTGATTTGAATTCTTCTCCATGTGATTTTACCTTTATAGACTAGTTTGAATGTGAAGGAATCATAGAATCATAGAGTTGGAAGAGACCTCGTGGGCCATCCAGTCCAACCCTCTATCAAAAAGCAGGAAATCACATGTTGTAGGAGGGGCTACAGACATGTGACTGTACTGAGCATGTTCAGACTCAAGACTCCATGTGTTTGTTTTTTCCTTGAGAGAGACTTCTAACTTATGATTGTCCAACTGCCATCTTAATGTGCTAGGATCATGCAATATGTGCATTGAATTAAGCTGCTGATAATGTGCTTAAGGCTGCCTGAGGCCTAGCAGCGGGCATTGGGCCTGCATCAGCTTTTTCACCCACCCTCCCTGAATGTAGCATTGCTTTGCATTTGTTAGCTGATCTTGCTGTTGTTTGGTGTTCATCTTGTCACAATTCTGTGTTGGGCGTGTGGCATGGCCCCTGGATCGGGGTGGTGTATCGCCCCTTGTTGGAAGGGGGAATAACGCCCACCCCCCTGGGGTGCCGAGTTTACGGGAACCGGTGGCGTGCCGGTGGCACCCAGGGATATAAGTATCTTCAGACAGCAGTGGCTGTCCGACCTCTGATCCAGGACCCATGCATGACTGCCAACCCTTGTTCCTGTTATCAATAAATGAGTTGTGGCCATATTTTAATCCAACTACTTGTGTCGGTGTCTTCTTGGTAACATGGGGGGAGATGTATCACCCATACACACACAAATAAATAAATAAATAAATATCCTTCAAACATACATTTTCAAGAAAAACTTGCCATGGGGTCACCATAAGTCAGAAAAGACACACAAGGAGTATGTTTCTAGCTCCGATATTAGCATTTTATCTTCATTTTCTTTCCAGTATTCTAAAAAAAATTAATCAAGAAAGGTAACAAAGGTAGTGGTTATACATTCTGTTTTTTAAACAGCTGATTGTAACCACCCCCATGCTATTATAAGACATATATTGGCAAATGAAATGACCTATTCTGCTGTTTTAAACAGTGTCTAAGTGGTGGACAAGGCATACATAAAGACGCGCTGGAAAGCTCTTCAGTGTAGCCCTCTCCAATGCATTAAAGGGTCTTAACACGCCATTACCACAAAAGGCAATAGACTCCCCGTAGATCTCATCCTTTGATAAAGTGGATGATAGCCACAAATTTAACTGCCATCCGTACATACTTCCAGCCGCTGCATTACCAGGCAGGAAGTAATTGATGAACAAATTTCCACCATGTGGGAAGTATGGCATATGCATATAATTACATTCTTTGAAGGCAAGTGCTGCCCTGGGATTGTTGTTTGATAAGGGACTGTGTGAGAGCAAGGTTTTACATCACAGTGTGCTGTCCTCTATAACATAAATATATAGATATAAATAAAATAGATGAAGACATGGCAAAGGAGCAGGAGGAAGATACTAGTGATACCCAAACATTTTGGTATTAGAGAAAGACAACTGATTTTGAGCCAATTCTTATTGTTGGTACCACTTGGATAATGGCAAGTGCAGCCATCATGGGCCCTTTCCACACAGCTGAGTAAAATCCCACATTATCTACTTTGAACTGGAATATATGGCAGTGTGGACTCATAAAACCCAGTTCAAAGCAGATATTGTGGGATTTTCTGTCTTGATATTCTGGGTTATATGGCTGTGTGGAAGAGCTTCACTTGGTTCTAAGCTTGGATCTCCAACTGTTGTAGAATTAGACCACTTAGGACTCATGCATCTATACCACACTAGGCTAGACCTTCTCCATTGGCGCCCCCTTGTCGTGGGGGAGAGGCTTGCGTACCCTAATGAAGTTGTGAGCTATGCTGGCGGTGGCATAATAGTCACTGCTAGGGCCTCCCATGACAGACAGGTCACAACCAATGGGTCTGACAAAGAGTGTCAATGGGCAGGATGGGCTCTCTAGCCTTTTGGCAACCATCCTAAGAGAAGGAAAGCTCTAAATTCAAACCTGGGCAGATGGTGCTCGTCTAACCCTGTAAGGTCAACCATCGAGAGAAGGTAACTCAAATCAAACCTACGACCTGAGGACCTCGCTGTCACTGTCCAAGCTTGCTAGGCCCCGGCAGACGAACCTTTGGTTTAAAGGGTGAGGCCAGTTCTGTGCATGCTGTGCTCCACCAGAAAAATCCATTGCACAGGCTCAAAGGACAGATCCAACTTCCAAAAAAGCCCTGTCAACACATTTGTAGAAAGCGTGGGATGAGTCCTCCCTGAATCTTCGTTCGCGAAGAAAAGCCAAGAAGGCTAGACCTTCTAGATCAGTAGTTCTCAATCTGGGGTACCCAGATGTTTGTGGCCTTCAACTCCCAGAAATGCTAACAGCTGGTAAACTGGCTGGGATTTCTGGAAGTTGTAGGCAAAAAACATCTGGGGACCCCAGGTTGAGAACCACTGTTCTAGATGTTGAAGTCTGTGAACATTTGGGGATCCTGTGTTAAGAATCAAGTATTTAGAGTGCTCCACATGGTTGTTATTTTCTGTGTCTGCATCTTACTGGTGCTCTTTTGTTCACTAATGAAGTACAGCCAAAAGACTTCCACATTCCTGATATGATATGTAGGATTTTGCCAGTATTCCTCTTGTATGATTTTTAAAAATTGGATCTATGCGTTCATTAGTATTGAGTGGTAGCCTCCATCCAGACACTGAGCTCAGATCAGAAGCATGCAATGCAGACTCTAGCGACACTGACCTTTAATGCAATCATGCATCCAGTTCCATTTAGGTCTTTTCACCCACATGTCTCCTTCTATTTCTTCTTTCTTTTGTCAATGTTTTGTCAATGTTTGTTTGCACATGAATTACTAGAAATCTGAGAAAAATTGAAAGGGCCAGTAATTTAGAATTCTAAAATTTGGAGAGTGAAATTGGTCTAACTATAATTTTGGAAGTAACATTTTCCATAGATTCTTGAGATCAGATTATCTCAAATTTATAAATATAATTTGACTTTGGACAAGATCACAAAGTAGATAACACCTTATGTGTATTGTTATTTTTGGAGTGCCCAGCAGAGGTCACTCCACACTCTGTACACAGAAAATTAAGATTCTGTGATCAGAATCTATTATTCAAATTAGGCTGTTTGCAGAAATATACCTAATTTCTGCAATTTGGGTTTAAAACTCTAAGTGGGAGAAAGGTATGTGTTCATAGTGTAGGCTGAAACTTTGGAAATTGGCAGACAGAATTTTCTGGCCATTTATGAGTTGTGGCAATTCTCACTAATCCTGAATTAATCAAAATCATCACATTTCATAAATGGCCAGGAATGTTAATCCTAGTCTCAAGTAGGGTGTTCCAGATCAGTGTCACTGGAATCTACATTGCATGGCTCCGACCCGAGTTCGGTGTCTGGATGGCGGCCACACTGGAACCATTCCAGCCTCGAGGAACTTCCACCCTTACCTTGCCTTCTAGGCATGAAAATGGAACTGGTCATCACTTGGAACATGTAATGGTGATACCCAGAGTGACAAATGATGTGGCAATGGGAAGGATAATGGCTTCAGTTTATGTTTAATTAGTTTTTAACTCTACCTAATGTACTGGTTGTATTTTAATCTGTAACGTGTTTTATTATGATATAATTGTCTTATTATGCTTTAATTGTTATTATTGACTATGTCTATTTACTTTCTGTTCTAATGTACCTGTATTTTATACCTTGCTGTTAGCTGCTTTGAATCCCTTGATGAGGGAGAAAAGCAGGATATAAATGAAATAATAATAATAATAATAATGTGAGAGGGAAGGAGGAAAAGATGGAAGCAGATGGAAGCATTTCCTCCTTTTTCCTTGGCCCTCCTCATCCCTTTGCCTATCACAGCTCCAGAAGCCAAGTGGTGACTAATGCCATTTTCATGCCTATTGGTCACTGCAAAAGGCCAACGCTATAAGTTAGGTGCCATTTATTTATTTATTTCACATATTTATATCCCGCCCATCTCACCCTAAAAAAGGACTCAGAGCAGCCTTACATCAGGCAGTGATTCAATGCCTAGATATATAACTATAAAACTAAACAAATACAATTAAAACCATACAATTGAACATTAATTATTAAAATATCAATTAAAATCACATTTCAAATATCTTTCTCTCAGACTATTGTCTGTCCCCCCTGATGCCCAAGCCACAGACAATTCCCAAATAGGAAGAGACTGCTTACAAGGGCCTGAAGTTACAATTTACTAGAGGATTCTTGGGGAAAATTCAGAGAAACTCGCAACTTGTTTAATATATGGTTCAGGACCAAGTTATGCAACCTGGGTCCACATTAACCTGGATTGGTTCTATGTACTGCAGAGCTGCCACAAAACTGGTTCATCCCATCCCCTTTTCAGGATAAAGTGTCAGACAAGATGCACCCTAAGAGACTAAAGTCTACTGTTTAGTTATAAGTAGTATAACTCATTGAATAGAGATTTCCTGTAGAAAAAAAACTAAATTTTTCATCTTTGGATTAACAAGCAGTTTAAGGGCAACATTATATATATATATATATATATATATATATATATATATATATAATGAGATCTTCAGTAGCAACTACAATTCACAAATTATAAAATAGGCGGACATTTTGCTGAACAGTCCACAAGAGTGGAGAAAACAAAATTCTGTTCAAGAAGAGTTCATTAAAAAGAATTTTCATTTTATTCAGAAAATTATTTTCTGCGAGATGTTATTATAGCTCCTACATGGGTACTTGGTGAGATGATCATCTTTATTGTTATTTTTCCATGTAGGAGAGAACTAGTAGCAGGGATTTGAATGGAAAGAAGAGGTGGAAATACAACATTGTAAGTGAAGACTTCCTCCACTGCAATGAAGAATGCTGTATTTGATCACAAGGAATGTATTTTCAAGTGGATAAATTATAATTGCATGTTCAATGTATTTGTTTAAAAAATTCTCATTACTTTTGGGATCATGTATTCACAAAATGGACAAGAAGTGTGTTTCCTGAATGCTGAGAAACTCCGATGAGAAGAATTCTGCATTAATTAGAATTACCACAGTTCATAAATTATCCTGTGCAAATTTTACATGTGGCTTTGTACTGGAAACAACATTTGCAATGCATGAAAAAGCATCTTCTTCATTAAAAAAAATTCTGTGCAGAAAATGATGTTCTTCCAACGTGTAAATTTTGTAAATAATGACAGCATTTTCTGTACAAGAAACAGCATACTCCAAGCAAAAGATATTCACTGAATTTAAACAATGTAGATAGATTATAATTACACTGCCTTCCCTCTGCATCAAACTGGGCCTCAAAGACTAGTGGGGATCCAAACCCTTGTTTCCAGTCCTAAACAGTGTAATATAACAAGCAATGAGCTTGAATCCGACACTGCGGGAGAAGAGTTTGCAAACACTCCAAGGCGTCTTCCAGGAGGGATGGGATGCGACTCTTTTCCCAATGTAAACGGGGGATAGAGGTGCTGTGGGCTGGACCGATACGGGGATTATAAGCAGGAGAAGTCTTTTATTATTAAGAGTTTATGGATGATTTATAAACCTCTCCCAGTGGGAAAATGAGAGCTCTAGTTCATGTGTGACTCCTGCGCCAAGCAACAGTTTGCCTCTCCAAAGGAAGGTGAGTAGAGGAGATTCCCCACCACCACACCAAGGGCTGAAGGAGAGAAATGGAAAGGGGGAGGGAGACAGACAGACATCCAGGCCCTTTCCATAGTCCTCCCCTCTTTCTCCTTTCTCCCTCTCCCTCCCTCCCTGCCTCTTTTTCTCTCTCGGAGACCCTTTTGCTGTAGCATCCAGAGGCATCCCAGTCCAGTCCCGCGCCTGCAGGTGAGGCGGCTTTGTGTTGTAGGGCTGCTTGTTTGGCTTCTCCCTCTAGCCTCCGAAGGAAGGAAGCCTCAGCTTGGCTGAAGAAGGAAGGAAAGAAGGGGCAGGAGGCGTTCCCGAGGAGGAAACACCACCACACGCCCTCTTCTCCTTCTTTCCTCCTCTCCATCCATCCTTTTTTCTTCCCTTCAGCCAGGTTATTGCCTCCTTGCCTTCTCTTTTCTTCCCTTTCCTTTGGAGACAGGGATTTCCTCATCTAGGAAGTTTAACACAGCTGTCGCCCCAGTTTAACACAGCCATCGCACATGGAAGGGAAGGCCAGGGAAGGGAAACTTGCCAATTCCTTTCCGAAAATGGCGGCGGCGGCTTCAAAATGGCAAATTCAATTCCGGGTTGCTTACATCGCTTCAAAACCACTTCAAAAGTGAATTTAATTATTCCGATTTTACGAGCATTCCGATGAACCAACCCAGGCCTAGTCATTACACCAACCCAGGGATGGGAGAAATTTGGGTTCTTTTCTTGAACGTAACCAAAATTTGCAATATTCTTAAAAAATGGAATAAGAAGATACAAACGCACACACAAGGTGAGGGGGAGGATACAAACTGACAAATTCCTCAACCTCTCCATAAAGTAAGCATGTGCTACTTTAATAAAATAATTGGAAATTTTGTGTCTTCAGCTGAATTTTAATATTTTTGAATGCTTAAGACACAACTTGCTAAGGCTGTCGGCTGTTGCCCTTTCCTGTGATTTCTGCAACTTTCTTAGCAGTGCCCTTTCCCACATCCCCTAAGGAATTCTTTCTTCTGCTGACCTTCTACACCACTTTTTCATGTTACTCATGAATTGCTATTGAATCTGCTTTGTACAGCTCTGATGTAGGTTGGATAAGGAGGAAATATTGGTAGGGTTACCTGGATCATTCTCTTTCAGGCCCCTGTCAATATTTCATGACTTTATTCATACGTCTTTTTCATTCTCTCTTCTGCATTAACCTGCTTTTTCTTTTCCTTTTTAATAAAAACAGCTGCTTGGAAATTTGTAGCCGTTTTCTTCCCGTTTTATCATACATAAACATGTTTGTATGCATTTTACTGAAACCAATGGATTTTATTTGCATCTTATTGTGAAGTATATGTGTTTTATATGCATTGCAATCTGCCTTTCAAGCCAGAAAGTGCATTATACAATTCTGAAAAGTGTGATATTAGAAACATAATCTGTCCCAATCTAGACAGTAGCTCAAGGAGTGCAAATCTTGTCACTTCTAAATGCAGACCGAACAAAATTCTACAAGCATCCTTGGTAGTCTTAAACTCTTTTTGGCTGTGCTTAACATTCCTTGCATGTCAGATTCTTCAAAAGCACTTTTCAGTTCTCTGACAGTTCTCTTTACTAGGTTTTCAATTCTGTTTGATGCTTGGATATTGTCTTCAGAAGCAAAAGAAAAGAAGAGGACCCCTGCTAGATCAGGGCATAGCTCTGTTCGGGTGTTCCTTACAATCTGCAAGAACTACAGGAACTACCTCTTCTGGAATAATTTCCATCATCCTACATGGACTATAATGATTTGGATGTGTAGGGTCTCCTGTGTCCTCAAAGTTATAAGTCTCATGAACATCCCCCGTAAGATGCAGAATGCCCTCACCTTTAGACTCTTCATCCTTCATGTGTTTGAGCTGCACCAAGAATGAGGACTGGGGGCTGCATTAGACCCTTATGAGACCCCGAAGGATCATATGTGCTCTCACCAAAAACAAAAATGAGAAAATTTGGCCTTCCACCTCTGGGTGTATAAAGACAGTTCTACCAAATTTGGGGTTTCAAAAAAAAGGAAGAGTATGAGCCTAAAGCAAACCAGGAACTTCACATACTATGGTGTAAATGTTCCCCAGCCCACAAGTAGATGTTTTGGAACACTGGAGGGGGGGGGGTGTGTTCTTTGAAAACTTTTTGCAAAATCTTTCTTTTTGATACCTTGGGGAAAATCAGTGGGGCAACTCCTCTAGAGTGAATGTTGGATCATTCTTGAGGAAAATTAATTTTTTTTATTGAAGGACTGCTTTTAGGACAATGATTCAAATCGGCAATTGCTTTTAATGTTTTATAATGTTTATATATTGTTTTTATTATAATATGTATATCTATGTGTTTTTGTTGTGGGCACCATGTTGTGCTGATTGTTAGCTGCCCTGAGGTTGAGAGAGAATGGGATATAAATGCCCTAAAATAAATAAATAAATAAATAAAGTCCTGGGGCCACCAAAGATGGGATTGTATTGGCTGCACACTGTACCTTCCCTACTTTCTACCTATCCAGTAGGGAATGCCTGCATAGGGCTCAAGTGTCAATTTTCTACAGAATCCTGCAGTAAAAAATTGAAGGTGATTTTACGCAAACAATATCTTGGAGAAGTTATTGTCCCTGCTTTGCTAAAGTTACAGAAACTGGTATTCAGAGGTAATATATTCCTGAATGTGGAGAGGAGTTTTTAGACACAACATCACTGATAGATTTATTATAATATTCTTCTAATTGCACTTTGTTACCATGTTCCTGTGCTTCCTTTATATCTTTTCTTCCCTTCTATGAGCTGAAGTTGGAAAAGTCATTTTTTCCCAACATTTCCCATAATTCCCCAGCCACCATGGTCATAGATGTCTAAAGGATTCTGGGAGTTGTCCAGACAAATGTTTCTGTGTGGATAAGGACCCACTTACACACAAGTTGTGTTAATGAAATACATATGAAATAAATAGAAATAATGGATCTTCAAACCTATTTGAATCCTCTGCTCCATCTGATCTTTACTATTTTGCTTAAGATCCTGGAGAGAGCTAAAAATTAAATTCTAATTAGCCAGGCGTTTTGTGATACATTTTATACCAATTTCCATTTTTTTTATTTTTATTTTCTATTTGAGCTTTAGCTGTCAAAAGCATTTTAATCAGCTCATTATGAGATAATTGCTATTCCCCTCTCCAAACTGTAGACCTACTGAAATGAATGGGACCTAAATTAGGCACAATTAAGTGAAATCCCAAACGCTTTCATGAGTCAGCTCTTCATTAGGATTTGCTGAGTGTTTCATCTCAGTTCCTTTTTATAAGAATCTACCTGTTAACGAAAGTGGAATCCTGTCCATATACAGAGATAAACAGAGGAAGGCAGAGACAATGCCTCCCTGAACAACTCTTGCTAAGAAAAACCTATAATTTATTTTATTTTATTTATTTCAGGATTTTACCCCGCTCTTCTCAAACCCTGAGGGGGGACTCAGAGCGGCTTACAGTAAGGCACAATTTGATGCCCACACAGTAACAATATAAAACCCCAGAACCCTTCAACAATTAAAATACATTAAAATACATTAAAATACAATTACATTAGCATCATAAGCATTCATTCCAGATTAAAACAATGTTCTGTCCATAAAAGCACTGGCCCTATTCATCCACTTCCATTAAAATCCCATCTAAAATGCTGCCTTGTGCTGGTGTGCAAACGCCTGGTCCCACAGCTAGGATTTTACTTTTTTCCTGAATGCCAGGAGGGATGAGGTGGATTGTACAACGATAGGGAGTGCATTCCACAGGTGGGGAGCCACCACCGAGAAGGCCCTCTCCCTCGCCCCCACCAGCCGCATTTGAGAAGTAGGCGGGAGCGAGAGCAGGGCCTCCCCGGATGATCTTAGATTACAATGGATGCACTTTAGGTTCACTGTAACTTGGAAATTACTTGAAGCACACAAGAATTTTTGATTCTGTGTGTTCTTAGAGAATCCAACATGGAGAACAATGATTTCCCCCCTCATTTTATGTACATTCTTTTTTTGTTAGTTTTTGTGTGTCTGAAAGCAAGCCGGAGCTGGGAAGGGGTTCTGCTTTGGTTCCAGTAAACTTCTCACCTTTTTGCACTAACTACATAGAAACTTCCTACTTTGTATTTTCAAAAAAGTCACAGGGTCGGTTTTACTCAAGGCTCAATTTTGGCCAGAAGTTTCCTAGAACAACCTCTATAAAGGTGATAATTGCTAGAAAGGAAGGAATAAGGCACTTTTATCTGCGCTTAAAAAAGCTCATTATCTGCCTAAACTCTACACACACGCCCCCTTTTGTCTTTTTCTTCCAAAAATCATTTATTTTTGAAAATGACTAAGAGAAAACACAGCGGGAGTTTTTTTCGTTCTAGATTCTTGGCTCAAAAATGATGGAGCAGCATAGATTCACATTCAACTTGTGTGGGGGATGTATATCTACGTGTATACATATAATCATTTCATATCTACATGTTTCTTCATAAATGTGCATGCATTTATTTGTGCACATGCATTCAAAAACATTTAAAAAACTGAAATCTTGTCATTGTATTTATTACCGCTGTTCCAGGTCTACTAGGGTTGCCAGTTCAGCGTCATCCCAGGCCTGGAGCTTTCCTAAAACCTGGTTATGACATTAAGAGATACGCATGGAGTATCAACCACATTTTGTTCACTGCTTGTCATTCAAAGAAACACAAACACTCATCTATGTACAAAGGTTTGCAAAATAAGACAGAAATCTATGCTAAACGGATTGGTCCAGAGCAAGGTGAAAGGATTATTCCTTCCCATTTCTTTTTGGAGAGAGAGAATATAGGTAATTTAATTTAATCTACTTGCTTCTAATCAGAAGATGAATCCTACTGCAACAATAATGGGGAGGAAAGTAGAGGCCCTTTCACACAGCTCTATATCCCAGAATATCAAGGCAGAAAATCCCACAATATTGCTTTGAACTGGGTTATCTAAGTCCACACTGCCATATATTCCAGTTCAAGGCAGATAATGTGGAATTTTCTGCCTTGATATTCTAGGATATAGAGCTGTGTGGAAGGGCCCGAGGAAGCTGACAAAGGGCCCTTCCACATGGCTCTATATCCCAGAATATCAAGGCAGAAAATCCCACATTAGCTGAGTGTGAACTAAGATAACTCAGTTCAAAGCAGATATAAAGCCTATTGTGACTTTAGTAGAATTAATCCCAAATTCTTGTCTGCCTGGGATTCTCTTTTAGTAGAATTAATCCCATATCCCAGAATATCAGGCCGTTGGAATATCAAGGCAGAAAATCTCACAATATCTGCTTTGAACTGGGTTATCTAAGTCCACACTCAGATAATGTGGGATTTTCTGCCTTGATATTCTGGGATATAGGGCTGTGTGGAAGGGCCCAGAGTTTCCCTACGCTTGGGCCATATCTCTTTTACCTGGGATCCAAATGTTTTTGAATATTATTTCCTTTCTCATTCAAAAGCAAGTGCTCTTAAATTAATCCTTTGTTTCCAGTGTATTTTCTTTAAAATAGGCACTAGTACTGCCACCCCAAGATTCCCAACCAGTTATTACTATTTTGTTTTGTTTTTACAAATGTTTTTGAATATTATTTCCTTTCTCATTCAAAAGCAAGTGCTCTTAAATGCCCAGATCACACAAGATTAGTTATTATTTGAACAGATCACACATTATTATTATTTGAACCAACTTTTTCTGATTCTGTCAGCAGAGCAACTTGGAGGCGATGTAGTTTTCTGGAAGGGTGTGAGGCAGTCGGTTGTGTGTTGGGATGGATAACAAATGTCCAAACGGAATCCAATTTACATGTTAAGGGAAGGGATTGGAGGTGTAATGAGATCTGATATCTCTATTGGTATAGGATAGTCCTGTCTTTTAATAGATTATCCCGGTGTCCATATAGATATTTACTGAGACATTGATTTCCTACTTTTTTTGTCCCAGGGCTCCATTCTATTCCCTAATGCTGATGGGCAGAATGAGAAGCCAGCGCTCATTACCACAGCTGACGTATAAATCAAATGTGTGGCAGGGAACCATGGAAGTGATATTCAGACTCTCCTACAACTGCAAGGGATGAGACACAAATGGCAAATATTCTTCTCTCTGCATAGAAAAGCAGTTACCCTGCTCTCATTAGGCACTATATGATTTCAGATGTTCTCTCTCAACTTGCTCATAGCTCTTTTGGATCAAAATCCAAAAAGCACAAAATTAAATTCTAGAATTTCTCAGAAATATGCAGTTGGGTTTTCCACTCACCCATCATCACAAAACCAAAACAATATAATAATGCAAGAGTTCTTAAACAGGACGGGAGATTGTGCCCACTTCTTATTCCTGGCTGCACAGGTGCACCCTTCTGATATCACACACAATACCAGGTGCTCTCAAATACCCTATCTACACTGCCATAGAATGCAGTTTCGTAAAGTAGCTTAACTACATTTAACTGCATTATATGAGTCTACACTGCAATATAATGCAATTCAGTGCAGTTAAACTGCATTATGAAGCTAAATGATATGGCCATGGAGCCCCATGGTCAGCCAGGAATGATGGAAGCAGCCATGATCCACTGATAGGTCCGAAGAAAGGGTGATGGCATGCATTCCACCTGGACAGCGGTTTGGATCAGATTGGACCCAATCCAGCTATCTGGACTGTCCTGATGATGGGGAATACATTAGAGGTTTGTGGAAACTTTGTCTAAAGTAAGGCTAAGCTGGTTCAAACCTAGAAACCCCAGGATATTCACCAGAAGGAGCCATCATCATGAAGGCAGCCAACTTTCCATTCACTGTGATTCCAGAATTTTTGGCTAATGTAGACAAGTCCTTAATCATGTTCAAAGTAGACCTACTGAAATTAGTTCTAAGTGTGATTCACTCTGGATCCAAGCCAATGGTATTAAGATGATATGCTCTTAGAAACAGAATAATTTCTCTTACATATTCATGCCACTCTTGTTAAGACCACCATTATAACATCTCACTGTTCAGTCATCAATTTCCGATTGATTCATCTCCTCCATGGTATTGCTTCTATTAATATGTTGCTACACCCTAAGCTCTAAATCACAAATTTATTAAAACCAACATTTGAAGATGAATGTGGGTCTCCCGCTTCAATGAAACACCAGAAGAATTATATTGTGACTAAAACAAAGAAATTGAATGGTCAAGGAAATACATTAAGGTATTTATGCTTGTTTAATTTTTTCCTGGATGTAAAAACATCAGAAAAATTATTTAGAGACATCAGTAGATTAAGCCATAGCAAAGGTTCCATATAAGTCTGAAGCAGGGCCGGCCTTCCCCTACGCAGTTGCGTAGGGCGACGTTCCCGGAGAGGGGCGTGGCCACCTGGGAGGGGCGCCGCTCTGCCCCGCCGCCGTGTCGCCGCAGCCAGCCGGCGGCGCGGAGGAACGGGGGGGGAAGAGGGGACTCACAGGGCGGGCTCACGGACCCGAGGAGGAGCAGGAGGAGGAGGGAGGCCACGAGGGCGGCCCCCACGGAGACGCAGTGGCAGCAGCAGCAGTGCCCCTGGAAGGGCCCGGAGCCAGAGGCACATCTTCGTGACGTCACTTTGTCGCGCCTCTGCCGAGGAGGAAGGGAGGAAGGCCTCGCCGGCCGCGCGCTGTAAGGACGCCCGGAAGAAGAGACGCCGGAGGGAGGGAACCCTGTGGAGGCGCGCGGGCTCTTCCTCCTTCCTCTCCTCCCTCCGGTGTCTCTCCTTCCGGGCGTCGTTACAGCACGCGGCCGGGCGAGGCCTTCCTCCCTTCCTCTTCGGCAGAGGCGTGACGGAGTGACGCCACGAAGATGCGCCTCTGGCTCCGGGGCCCTTCCGGGGGCGCTGCTGCTGCCGCTGCGTCTCCGTGGGGGCCACCCTCGTGGCCTCCCCCCTCCTCCTGCTCCTCCTCAGGTCCGTGAGCCCACCCCGTGAGTCCCCTCTCCCCCCCCGTTCCTCCGTGCCGGCGCGCTTGGGAGTCTGCGCATGCGCGGGCGCCGCCAGGAGCCACCGGGAGCCACGGGGGGGGGCGCGAAAATAAAGTTCGCGTACTCCCCCCGGAGAGCTCGGGCCACCCCTGGTCTGAAGTTGACGTGAAACTGACGTGAAACCTGGTAACTCTACTACCCTAAAACAAATTTAAAGGTTTGCAAATGGTCTCATTATTTTTTGCTGAGTTGTCCCAAAAAGGCATAAAGGAAAGGAGAACAACATTTCCCTTATTCCTTTCAGTTACACACCTCTCTTTGAACAATAATACTATGTAACAAAATTTGAAAAAAATCTGTTCCTGGTTTGAAAGTGTTATTTTCTATTTAATTGTGTAGTACTTACTTTGAAAATAGCTGTGATACTCCAGAAACTTTATTTTGATGTCCCTCACAAACTACGTTGAATTGGTTGGGACTCTATGAGATGTTCAGTGAAAATCTATAGCAAAAGATGCTACAGCAGGATGATCTGTAAAAACAAAAGGTTTTTTTTTGTTGCAATTTTTGCATTTTTTTACAACAGAAACAACTAGGATATTATATTTATAACCCAGGAACAAAAATCATGTTACATAGTGTTGCTTTAGAATGTCATGGGTTGTCTTTTGTTGGAGGTTTTTAAGCAAAGGTTAGATGATGACTTCTCGGGTGCTTTAGTGTGGAGGGTATGACTGGATGGTCAACCAGTATTTCTTCTAACTCTGTCAGTCTACAGAACTCATCCATCTCATTACTAATCCTTCACCCAAAAGTGAGCTCTCACAACCAAGGCGGACCAATTAGAAATCCCAAATTCAGGGTTATGATATATTTCCTGTGTGCCTGAAGGCAAGAATGACATGCCTTCTGATCCATCTTCTCCCACCACAATGACTGTCACACCTCCATCAATGGATAGGCAAGGATCTGGGGCGTTTTCATGAGGATCGACCAAGAGGACATCAATGGTCAGACCGCCTTCCCACAGCATCAACCTCCTTCTCCAAAGGCATGTGATCCAGCTTCTGGTTCAGAGGATGCCCTCATAGAGACCTCGGCATTACAGGCTAAAGATAAAGGTAACCGTTTACTGCTCTGGCAAAAGCAGCACTGCTTGCAAGTGTTGAAGAATGATGACATTTCCCCTCTGTTCTACCCAAGAATCCTTTCTTCAATTGTACTTGAAAGCTTGGCTGAAAGTTTGAGTTGAACCAGACAAAGGTTTAAGTTAAAATGCCAAGAAATTTTTATCATTAGAAATACAAATTACCCTGTGCTTTTCTGTACGACGCATACAAAGTGACTGAGGAATCTTTCCTCCTTTTCCATTAGCATTCCTGGGGCAGAGTTAGTTTAGAATGGTCCCCAGCCTTAACAGGTTAAATGCTGATTATACCATTGTCTTTTATTTGTGGCATAAGGCCTGCTCTTGCAAGCCGACTCGTCATGCAAAACTGCCAATTTATAGGAATCTCCGTTGTTTAGAAAACAAGGCTATCCAAACACTATAATTACAATATGCACTAGCAGGCATAACCCTATATTAATGTGCGAGCTCCGGATACATTCGTCAAACAGAGTTCCCCCCCCCTTCCTTCTCCCCTCTTTGCCTTCTTCTCAGGGTACTTTTAAGTTCAGGGACGGAGAACATGTCTTCATTAGAAACATTAACATTCACAGGCTGTAGTAAATTTTGACAGTGAAAAGGTCTCTGTAACCTTTAGTTGTGCAGAAATTTACTTCCCAAGAAAATTACAGCTGGCACTGTCTTAATTAATGCTAGCTTTCTTTTCTGGAAATTGTGGGCTTGTCAGTAAAAAAAAATCACGGTGAAAAAAAATCCACATTTAAAAGACTGGACACAAAAGGCGGCTACAAATAAAACCCAGCGAAAATTTCATAATATTGCTCTGTTTGGGGTTTGAGTTTCTCTTCACCCCTTTTTCTTTTCTTCTTCTTCTTTCTTTCTGACACTAGGGATATGAAAAGATCTTGCTTGATTTTTACAAAATGGAGCAACGTTCTTGTATTGGAAGAATCATTTTACGTCTTCTGCCTGCCTCCCATAAACAGGTTCAATTTTTCTTCTATCATTGCAATACGTGAGGTTTGCTCTCCAAACCCCAGTAAATCTATTTCCCCCCAAAATAACAGCATACTTTGAAGAGTGCTTTCTTAAATCTACCTGGTACCATGGATCTAACTATATGCAACATTCACATTCTTTACTTTATGCAATCCATCATGCGCACAGCTTTTTTTGCCCAGTTTTTTGGCTTGTGTGCAAAATATTTGCACACATAACTGGATGGAGAAATTTTACATATAAACAGGAGAATTGTCCACCATTCTTCTTCATAACCCTGCAGCAAGTGCTAATCATATCTCTTTTTAAAATATAAGGTTTTTTTGCAATGAACTAGTGACATTCATGGCTGGATAAAGTACTGATTTTTGAAGAATGCCATTGTTGGCAAAATTCAAAATAACCGTATTTGCACCTCTTAGACTAAAATGTGGAATGGAGCTCAGTGAAAATAAGTTTTGCATTCCTCAGTTTTGTTTTGATGTAGCTTTTGGCAGTATAAATATAACAAATTAAAGAGAGTTGAATATATACATTATGGGGGATGATAAGGAAATATGATGCATATATTCGGGTTATAAATGTCTTATTTCAATTTACATAGAGTGTAATCAAGCCTTATCAAGCCAGGCTGTTGTTTGGTCTGGTCTTGTGATATGGTCTAAGGGTTTTAAACAAAAATAAATTATATACATTGTGGACATTTGTTTTTAAAGTCTCACTTATTCCCATGAAAGTGTTCATTGGTATGCCCATTTATTCAGACTTATTCTGAACATTGCAAATAATTGATCTGAACTAAATTTCCATTTAAATAAATAAATAAGACTACACATGTATATCAAACATTTTGATAAATAAATAAGACAAGACCATATATAACCATGTTAGTCTGGATCAATATTCAAGGGGATCTTGCATTACGTCTGAGATTAGCTGAGAGAAAGATGTTGCCTCCAATATAGGCATTTCCATGTTGCTAAAGAACGTCATGTCAATCCCTCTTTTCTTTTCTTTATGATGGCAGACTTTGAGAAGAGAGCTGAAAGCATCATTGCTCATATTCCTCATTCTCCAACCACTTGGAAATGTGTTTGGGGAAGCTATGCACCTTTAAAAGTAGCTTTTTGGGTGGCAGCATTGGGAGATATAGCTATGAGACATTGCTACACCTCCATAGTTGTGTCTCCCCATGCAATAATATCTCAGCTAAGTTTTTTTAAAAGTGCAGTTGTGAATGGGCCCTTTAACCCATTTAAATAGCTAAGTGAATTCTTGGGAGAGTAGCCATATAATCCAGAATATCAAGGCAGATAATCCACAATATCTGCTTTGAACCGGATTATCTGAGTCCACACTGTCATATAATCCAGTTCAATACATACTTTATACAACTTTGTGTAAGGGACCTAAAAGTGTCAAGAGCCTTGAAATTGCTTGGGATCGATCTCAGGGTAACACTTTGCTCACCCAACTTTACAGTGATACGCTTTTGTTATGGATGCAACCCTTCTTTCCTCTTCTCAATACTCCATGGCAGGAACACTGCAGACCTCTGAATTATGGAGTTGGAAGAGATCACAAGGGTCATCCAGTCCAACCCTTTAATACACAGGAAAATGCACTCCTGACTGATAACCACCAGTCTCTATTTAAAAGCCTCCAAACAAGGACACTCTGACACCCTCTGAAGCAGTGTATTCCAGTGTCAAACAGCTCTTACTGTCAGGAACTTTTTCCTAATATTTAGGTGGAGTTTGAATCCCTTACTCCATATCCTAAACTTTTGAATGGCAGAAATCATGTTGGCTCCTTCCACAACCACATTCTTCAAGACAGCTTTGGAAAATGATGTCTTGGTGAGGAAGCAGAACAATTACAAGTCTACATTCACACTTGTGGAACGTTGGCTCAGGGATTTCGGGTCTTTTGGGTTCTAGGAGCTTTGTTTTTCCAATAAAGTCTAAGCCTGGTGCCTTTTGTGTTTCTACCATAGTTTCTTTATTCTCTGAATTTGTGTTCAAATTGCAACATGGTGATGACAAGCCCGCACAGTACTCAGTAATACAGTTCTGCTCAACATAACAACAACAACAAGAACAACAACTTGTGCCACAAATACCATCTGCCTGTGACAAAAAAACTAGTGGGATCACAAACCTGAAAAGGTTACAGAAAATAAACATGTCAAACTACTCTGGGACTTCTGAATTAGGACTGACAGAGTTTTGGAGCACAAAACTCCTGACCTCACAATCATGGGAAAAAAACAACTACAAAGTGTTGACCATCGATGTTGCAATCCTAGGCGACAGCAGAATTGATGAAAAGCAACTGGAAAAATTTACACAATATGAGGATTTAAAGATTGAACTGCAAAGACTCTGGCACAAGGCAGTAAAGGTGGTCCCAGCAGTGATCAACACACTGGGTACAGTGCTTAAAGACTTTAAAATCTGTGCTGACAAAATTGCTACCTGTCAACTACAAAACCCCACCCTACTCTGATCTGCAGGCATTATTCACTGATACATCACACAGTTCTAGGCACTTAGGAAGTGTTCGATGTGTGATCAAATACAAAAGCCAGCATGGTCATCTTGTTTGCTGTGTACTAATCTTGTTGTGTATCAAATAATAATAAGAATAAGAATAATAACAACAACAATTTTATTCTTATATCCCACCACTATCTCCCCGAAGGGACTCTAGGTGGCTTACAGATGGCACAAAGTGTCTAAAAACAACATGGATGAAGCACAATATAAAATACAATAAAATAAAAACACATATGCATATACAAGCATCAACTCAAATTCTATAAAATGGAGGTCATCAATATAAGTCCATTCCAAATATGTGACAAGTCTTGTGTGGTGGTAAACTTGGCATACGAGCATTTTTCCCTGTTCTGGTATCCTCCAGCTGTTTTGGACTTCATCTCTCATAATGCCTTTCCATTGATCAATTTAACTGAGGCTGACGCAACGTGGTGTCCAAAACAATTAGAGTGCACTAGGTTGGTGAAAACTAGCTTGTATACTGCCTTCTCTGTTTATTCCCTAAACTTACATTATAGTGCACCACTGGGATTGGCCTTCCACCTCCTACCTTACCTTGTTAGTTTTCTTTGGAGGCCATAAAGGAAGTTGTGGGATTTGGCTAAGGTGAGCTATGGGGTTTGTGGATTCAATTTACAATTATTGTCCTTTAGAGATTTTGTGGGGACTACTCCAAAATAATGGAAGTGGCAACCCAAAAACATTTAGAGGGCTACAGTTGCCCAGCTCTGATGTATCTTTCCACTTCCCATAACTGAGCTAAGCTGCTTTACTTCATGCCATATATATCTCTGTATCGGTGTGCTTCTTAACAACGCACATCCACAATATTTTTATCACATGGTACTCAGAGTCAATAATAGGTGACAGCTTTCAGACATTTTAGGTTAAGTTTTCAAAGCAGCACTTTAAATTAAGGTGTGGTGCTTAAATGCTTTATTCACAGCTGCGGAATGACTAGAAGGTGCCACAGTTTCCCTTACAAACCCACTGCAAGCTACATTATAAAATGCATTCCCAATAAAACCTTAAAAGAGGCTGTGGCGGTGGCAACTGTACAATGAGCTCTTACAAGGAAAACAAGGCTTAAGTATTGTTCTGCTAGTTCAGGAGCGGCTTGGATGTTTGCTTTTAATGGTTCCATTTTTACAAGCATGTTAGAGGAGGCAATATAATTTAACAAATAATGAAATATTCATAAAGACTGCCTTAATATGGAAGTGTTACAATGTTTGCTTAAGTGTGTGCCCTTGTAAGGAATGTGTTGCATATCCTGAATATAATCTAAAGAGCAAAGGCAGGGAACAAGCAGAAAACAATAGCCTTAAGATCAGAAGGATAACAGAAAGGAGAGTAATAACACACCTGCTCACACATTTTTCATACTATCTCTTTATGTCTGTTTCCTATAACAGATTTTGGACATCTGGACATCCCTGCACAGACAGACAGAATCGACAAGGGATTATGGGAGTTGTAGTCAAATATCAAAGACTTCCCATGTATGTTGTGACTTTCTCTATTCCTCACAGCTTGACAGAAAGATTTCATAGAAATCCATCAAACAATTAAGTAAATGCTTATTTAGCTGAATATTATTTCATTTTCTCTGAATATTTATACATTTATGAGCACAATTCAATGTATTGGTTCTTGCATTGCCCTAGAATTCTTTAATATAGACCAAGCTCTTTGTGGCCCTTGCAATCTCTTTCAGCTCTTTGATTCTATGATTCTACCTCCAGGTTGTATAACACCAACCTCTGCATATGGAACACACCACACAACCCTTGTTTTGCGTGACAAGGATGTGCTACCAAATGTACACACAAATCTAAATGCACATCCACAAGCTCATGCATGCACGTGTGTAACGACTCTTCAATACTCGGTAAGGATCACGCGTAGATTGTATCACGGTCCAACACGATTTTATTGTAGGTACGACACATGTGAAACAAAAGCACCGTCCCGCCACCCAAACACACCTTATATACCCCGAGCCCCTCCCCATTGCCCATGCAATGTCCAAGCAGGGTTGCACCATATCCGGTGATTCAGCATATCCCATAGTCCAAAGGGATGTGACCTCATGGCCCCATGAGTCAGCGTTATGAGTCCAATTGTCCAATGTCCAGGCTCGGAGGAGTTACCTCACTTCCCTCCGGAGCCACACACACATCTGGAAGTTACGTCACTCCCACTTGACTCAGCACAGGCTCTATGCAGCTGGAGCCAAGGTCACCAAATAACTGGGGCAAAGGTCGGTGCAATCTCATGGCAGGTTGGGAGCCTGAACTTCTCCTAAGCTCAGGTCTCCCAATCCTGACATAACGGTCTCCTCCACCACGTCCTCCCCCTAAAAGACAAAATACATTCAATCTGGAGGAGGAAAAGGCCCCACATATTTCTTTAAAAGACTACAGTGAAATGTGGGATGAATCTTCCCTAAACTCTTGGGCAACAGAAGGGTATATGAGACCTTATTTACTGCATTCTTAATTCTAAAAGGCCCAATGTACTTCGGACTTAGTTTCTTCGATGGATAGCCTAATTTCAGATTTTGCGTGGATAGCCACACCAAGTCCCCCTCACTGTACTCCTCCCCTTCCTGCCTCTTCCGGTCTCCAAACAATTTGTAGGAACGCTGTGCTTTTCCCAAAGCTGCTGCTACTTCTTTCCAATCCTCCTGGGCTCGCATCCTCCATTCCACCCTCTCCTCCCCCCCCCCAACTCCAACAGCTGGGGCAAAGGAGCCACCTCCTGACCATAGACCACCTCGAAAGGGGACCTCCCAGTGGAAGAGTGTACCGAACTATTATAGGCCACCTCAGCATAAGGCAACAGATCGGACCAATTATTCTGTTCCTTGTTGCTAAAAATACGCAAATAAGACCCCAATGATTTCTGAGCCCTTTCTACGCCGCCATTGCAACAAGGATGATAAGAAGTCGTAAGACGCCTCTGAGCCCCTAACACCTCCAAAAACCGTTCCCAAAATTGGGCGGTAAACTGGACCCCACGATCACTCAAAACCTGCTCCGGGCACCCATGCAAACGGTACACATGCTGTATATACAACTCAGCCAGTCTCTGCACTAGGCAACCCCTTTAACGGAATAAAATGGGCCTGCTTAGAGAACATATCTAACACATTCCAGATGTACTTGTAACCCCGGCTTGAGGGCAACTCCCCCACAAAATCCGTACTGACATGTGTCCACGGCCTCACAGGAGTAACCACCACTTGAATCAACCCCTGCGGCTTCGCAGAGGGAACCTTATTCCTAGCACACGTTTCACAACACTCTACATACTTCTTCACCTCAGCCCTCATGCCTGGCCACCAATACCTCTTCTTTAGGGTCAAAAGAGTTTTCGTGACCCCCCAATGACCAGCAGATCTATGATCGTGATTCAACCTCAGTACCTTTTCTCTCATACTCTGAGGGACATACACCTTGCCTCCCATAATCCATAAACCATTCAAGGGCTTACACTCTTTCTCATGACTCTGCAACCACACATCACCTACATAACCTTTCTGCAACTCCAAATTCCATTCGTCTATCACTCCTTCTTCTTTCTTAACCTCACACGCCGTTTGGGACCTTGTCTGCACAGCCAGACCCCAATGTTCCCTGGCAAACACCTCTCCGGACTTATGCAACTCATTCTCTCCTACACTCGGATACCGGGACAAAGCATCCGCCACCACATTCTCCTTGCCCCTTATATGCTGCAGCCGAAAATCAAACCTAGCGAAAAACTGAGCCCACCTCACCAATTTGGGAGACAACTTCTGAGGGTTCCTCAGATACTGGAGGTTCTGATGATCAGTCATCACCACAAAAGGGAAAGCAGCACCTTCCAAAAACTGCCGCCACGTTTGCAAAGCATTCCGCACAGCAAACGCCTCCTTTTCCCAGACTGGCCACTTCCGCTCATGCTCTCCAAACTTTTTAGAAAAATAAGCACACGGCTTCAGTCTACCTCGCTCATCCTTCTGCAATAACACTCCACCATAAGCCCAAGCAGACGCATCGCACTGCACCACGAAGGGCTTTTCCACCTCCGGATGCATCAATAAAGGTCCATCAGTAAAAGCTTTCTTTAATGCCACAAACGCCTCCTGACATTCCTTCGTCCAATCCAGCTTAGCACCTGGAGACTTAGTCCTCTTTGATTCACCTTTACCCTTGGTTCTCAATAACTCCGTAGGCGGGAGGGTTATCGCCGAAAACTCTGATATAAAAGTGCGATAAAATTTGGCCAACCCCAAGAAAGCCTGTAACTGCCTACGAGTCTGCGGAGCTTCCCAATTCAACACATCCTCCACCTTAGCCGGATCCATTGCGACTCCATCCCCGCTAATTCTATATCCCAAGAAATCAATTTGAGCCTTGCCAAATTCACACTTACTCAATTTTACATACAGACTTGCTCGTCGCAACCTCTCCAACACCTCCCTCACCAAACTAACATGCTCATCTCTAGTCCGCGTCACAATCACAATATCATCCAAATACACAAACACCCCCTTATACAAAAGGGGGTGCAACACCTCATTTATTAATTGCATGAAAATACCGGGAGCCCCCGCCAATCCGAATGGCATTACGGCCCATTCGTACAGCCCGAGGGGGCAGGAGAAAGCAGTCTTCCATTGATCGCTCCTCTTCACTCTCACCATATGAAATGCGTCAATCAAATCCAACTTGGTAAAAACTTTACCACCTCCTAACTGACCTAACAAATCCTTGATCAACGGTAAAGGATAACAATTGGTAGTACTAACAGCATTCAAACCTCTATAATCAATACACAGCCGCAACCTACCATCCTTCTCACGAAACAGAACTGGGGCCGCAATGGGAGACTCGGACCTCCGAATAAACCCCTTGCTCAAATACCCGTCTATTTGTTCCCTCAAAGCTTCCTTCTCCTTCACTGTCATGGCATATATTTTGGGTTTAGGCAAAACAGCTCCCTCCTTGACCTCTATACTACACTGTACATTGCGAAGGGGGGGAAGACCCTGGGCCAAAACCGGATTAAACACATCTGCATAATCCCAATACTCTATAGGTACCCCTTGCACTTCACTCTTACCCTCCTTCTCTTTATTAGGGGCACATTGTACAATTCCTGTCTTCCAATCAATCTTGGGGTTCGCCTGCTCTAGCCATGGCATCCCCAACACCACCTCATGCCCTTTAATGGGGGCTACCACAAAATCAATGTCCCCCTCCCAGGGTCCCACCCGACCCTTCAAATCTTTAGTCCCCACAGAGAATGGGCCACCCTCAATAAAAGACCCATCCAACTGAGCAAAAGTTATGGGCGTTTCTAAGGGTTTTGTCCCCCCACCCAAATCCCTATCAACTCTGGGGACATAATGTTCTCCGAACATCCGCAGTCTACTAAAGCTTTCCTTTCCACAATCTTATCCCCTTTATACAATCCCAAGGTACATTGTATATTAGAGCTCACCCCAACACTTTTTTTTATCATCATTGTCCCCACTTGCTGCTTTAGCAGAGGCCAACTTCACTGGCTCCAGCACCTGCCTCTGCCGGCATTGGGACGCAAAATGACCGGGTTGAGAACAGTTGAAACAAAGGCCCCGTCCCATCGTTGGCCTCCTCGTAACACCGGATCGGTTGTCACCACCACGTCTAGGCTCTCCTCCTCGGAATCGCCCTTCAACCGCACCACGGCTGGACCCCCTGGATCTCGCAGGCTGGAAACGACGCCGCTGCACCTGGGCAAGGATTCCTTCCACACTGCCGGCCAACTGGATCCACCCATCAACGTCGCCAGGATCATCCCGATGCAGACACCACTCAAGGATCTCCTTCCGCAATCCGTCCTTAAACAATTCAAGTAGGGTAGCTGGGGACCATTCGGCAATTTTCCCAGCTAACCCCATAAACTCTTCCGCATATTCGGTGACGGACCGGGATCCCTGGGTCAGGCAACGCAGCGCTTCCTTGGCTTTAATCCTCTCCAATGGATCTCGAAACCTATTCCGAATCGCCTGTAAAAAATCTTTCACGGATCTTAAACACGGGTCCCGGCGGCCATGGCATTGGACATACCATTCAGCTGCTCTTCCTTTGAACACTGCTCCGATGGCCCGCACTCGGCTGCTATCGCTGGGATAAAGGTGACCATAGTCCTCCATATGATCTTGCACCGCAGCAGCAAAAAAGGCCACCTTACAGGCTTCACCTTCAAATTCAACCCGTAACGGCTCTTTCTTCATACGGGCCCCAAACTCCTGGGACAACACTTCCCTCCCTTGAGGGACCTCTGGCCTGGTAACACCTTTTCCCATGCCAGCCGGTTGCGCCGGGCACCTCATCTGAGCCGGATTTCCTCCTGGATGGCCGCCAACGGTCCACACTCCCAAGGGAGATCTAGGACGCTCAACCGATACTCCACCATCCATCCATGAATAGTAAGTGAAGTCTCCTCCTCCCGGGGCACTCCACATAGACTCCATCGGCTCTCTTCGGGACATGGCCCGAGACATCCTTCTCATGGTCTGCTCCATAGCTTCCATCTTACACTTCATCACTTCCAATTCCGAAGGTGATGCAGGTTCCGTGGTTTCACTACCACACTCCATCAGGTTCATCTGCACTGGCCTGTCCTTCGGCACAGTCTCTTTGGGCCAACGCACCTCTGGATCTGCCTGAGCTGACCAGTCCTTCGGAACAGCTTCCACGATCCCTCCGGCCCTTCGGACCCCCATCTGAGCTGGCCTGTCCTTCGGCACAGTCTCCCTGGTCCCGCACACATCTGGATCCCCTTGAACTGACCAGTCCTTCGGAACAGTTCCTCCGATCCTTCCAGCCCTCCAGACCTCTGCCTGTCTGGAGCCATAGCGCTCTCTCCTTCGGCGGGCCACTTCCAAGCTCACCTGAGCTTCCCACAGTCGCTCTGCTTCTCCAAACTCATCCTCCTGGGCCACCGCACCTTCCATCATCTCACGGCACTCATCCGGGCACCCCACCTGGTCAAGGGTGGTCCAATCCCACTCCATAGTATGCCGGATTTCCTCAGGGGCTGAATCCCATCCATCAATATACTCCTCCTCTCTCCAAGCCAACCTCTCCATTGCTGGGATAGTTGAAAAAGGGCTTTTGCTTCTGTAACGACTCTTCAATACTCGGTAAGGATCACGCGTAGATTGTATCACGGTCCAACACGATTTTATTGTAGGTACGACACATGTGAAGCAAAAGCACCGTCCCGCCACCCAAACACACCTTATATACCCCGAGCCCCTCCCCATTGCCCATGCAATGTCCAAGCAGGGTTGCACCATATCCGGTGGTTCAGCATATCCCATAGTCCAAAGGGATGTGACCTCATGGCCCCATGAGTCAGCGTTATGAGTCCAATTGTCCAATGTCCAGGCTCGGAGGAGTTACCTCACTTCCCTCCGGAGCCACACACACATCTGGAAGTTACGTCACTCCCACTTGACTCAGCACAGGCTCTATGCAGCTGGAGCCAAGGTCACCAAATAACTGGGGCAAAGGTCGGTGCAATCTCATGGCAGGTTGGGAGCCTGAACTTCTCCTAAGCTCAGGTCTCCCAATCCTGACACACGTGCATCTCTGTATGCACAATGGTATGGCACAAACCTACACAACCTTGGACCGAATTCAAATGTTCTGCATCTGGTGTTCTGCAAATACAGTAGAGTCTTGCTTATCCAACCTTAACTCATCCAGCATGCTGTATTATCCAACGTAGTCTGCCTCCTGCCCAGATCCACAGCAGTTTCACTACATTGCAATTTTTGGTACTAAATTCATAAATACAGTAATTACTACATAACATTACCATGTATTGAACTGCTTTTTGTGATGATTCGTTGTAAAACATGATGTTTTGGCTTAATTTGTAAAATCATAACATAATTTGACATTTAATAGGCTTTTCCTTAATCCCTCCTTATTATCCAACATTTTTGCTTATTCAACGTTCTGCCAGCCCGTTTATGTTGGATAAGCGATACTCTAATGTAGGTCCAAACAATTCCATAGAAGAATGTGTGTGTGTGTGTGTGTGTGTGTGTGTGTGTGTGTGTGTATGAACAGGGTCCTGATTATGGTGAATCTGATTATGGTAGATCAGAGATACAACTTCCATCATCATCATAGAAGATGGCACCAGCTTGAGAAAGCCAATCTAAATGGTTACAGTAAATATTAAGGAGTGCAGCTTCCTACAACCTATCTACCTGCATGTTTTCTTCAACATTGGAAACCATATATCCCATCACTTTCTGAAGTTCAGATAATGCCCCTTTGAGCCAACACCTTAACTGTGGTATACTCTTTCTTAGAAACACACTTAATACAAAGGTGTTTGCATTTCTGTCATCAAAATATGCTGTTGTACCTATTTGTGAATACTGCATTTTTTTACCTACATTTGATTGAGTTTGTATCTTTCTGACACACACACACACACACACACTGCTTTTATCATACCAGTTTTAAGCCACTTGAGATTAAGAGGGATCTGTGCAGTGTATATTTGTCAAACATGGAGACTAAAGGTGAAAATATGCATTATAACTTCCCATTACTGGATTGCGAATTCACGATCTAGAAGCCGTATCTGAAATATAAAAGAACCACATATGAGATAGTGGTTTTGTGTGTTTACTAATCTCTCACACTTCTCCGTTGGCGCCCCCTTGTTGTGGGGGGGATGCTTGCGTACCCTAATGAAGTTGTGAGCTATGCTGGCGGTGGCATAGTAGGGCCTCCCATGCCAGACAGGTCACAACCGAAGGGTCTGACAAAGAGCATCAATGGGCAGGATGGGCTCTCTAGGCTTTTGGCAACCATCTTAGGAGCAGGAAAACTCTAATTCAAACTTAGGCAGATGGTGCTCGTCTAACCCTGTAAGGTCAACCATCTAAGAGAAGGAAACTCAAATCAAACCTATGACCTGAGGACCTCGCTGCCACCGTCCTAAGCTTGCTAGGCCCTGGCAGACAAACCTTTGGTTTAAAGAGTGAGGCCAGTTCTGTGCACACTGCTCTCGACCAGAAAGGTCCATTGCACAGGCTCTAAGGACACATCCAACCTCCGAATCATCAATGCGCTTGTAGAAAGCGTGGGATGAGTCCTTCCTGAATCTTCGTTCGTGAAGAAAAGCCAAGAATGTCTCACAAACTTGTGGGTATATTCACTGCTGCTGTATACATACAAGTGCATAGAAGATTTCTCTTGGATTTTTAGCAGTGGTATTAAGAGGGTCTGCTGTTCCATTGCTCTTATTTCCTTTAATTTCCTTCCAGCTGCTTACACTTCTATCTGTTCGGTGACAAGAGCCCCATTCCTCTCACTGTGTATATTAGACAAATCCCTTCTAAGCCTGTCTCTCATATTAAGCAGGCCTTCATCTCTAGAAGGAGAGGACATAGGGACTAGTCTTATCATATCTGAATGTGCAGCTCTCTGAAGTATGTCTTTCCTATTTCACAACGAAAATGGGTGGAATCTTTATGTGAAAACCCACAACCTCACATCTGCTTATTTGGTAGTTTTAGCCCTGAAGCACAACACTATATCATTGTGTTCTTTGTCCAGCCACTGTTAGCATGTGACACTTGCATTTGCCCCAAGACAATGTACAAATATATTTTACAGGTTTTCATAATGATAACCATGATATTTCATTCGTCTTGCCCTTCTAATAATGATAACGATATAGCACCTCTCTCACTCCCTCCGTTTCTCAGTAAGTCTGACATTCAATTCAGAGGAACTAATGTCAGCAAGAAATCCATACATACTCCTGAGAATGGTCCAGAAGCCCATCTATTTTTAGGTTCCAAAAGAACAAAGTCTTCCCTTTTCCCTTTCTTTCCCACTATTGTTCATTAGATATTCCTGATTTTACAATTTTAAAAAATCTTATGCATGCTGACTTGGGAAAAATTCCCTCAATAAAGACAAGATTTAGTTCTCAGTAAACATACTTAAGAATCAAGCTGCTTTGAGATGGATTTGCACACACACACAGGCTCCCCCCCCCCTCCGTCTCTTGTAAAAAAAAAGTGCTAGAATTTAAACCAGTAAGCACTTTGCCTTGAGTAGAGCTTTCCAAGAATTATTGGATTGTTGGAAAGTTAAGGTAGTATTTTAGCACTGTACTCTGCAGTCAGGATTGTGTAGCGCAGTGGTTCCCAAACTTTTTTGGCCTACCGCCCCCTTTCCAGAAAAAAAATTAATTTACTCACTGCCCCCCTAGAAATTATTTTTTTAAAATTTAATAGAAATTAAACAGAAAGATGTATGTATTAATGCATGGTTCTCAACCTTTCTAATGCCATGACCCGTAAATAAGATTTCTCACGTTGTGGTGACCACCAACCATATTTTTGTTGCTACTTCATAAATAATGTTGCTACTCTTACGAATTCTAATCCAAATATCTGATATGCAGTTCAAAGTGAAGAGGGTGGGGCCTCTTCTTTAAGAAGCACTTTGTCTGAAAAGTCATAGCTCATTGCATTTCTATTGTCATATCTGGTTGCCCTGATATATTGCATGAGTTTTCCCTCCTAAATAATTTCCAGAAATTATGAGAATTGGAGGGCAAACATTTGCACTGTGGTATAGAGGGTAAAACTCTTTTTTGTTTGATGTGTGTGTGTGTGTGTGTGTGTGGGGTGGGTATTTCCTGGCTGTCCCTTCATAGATATGGAAACAATACAAAGTCACATAATAAGTCATACACCCGTAGTTGATTCATAGTCATGATCACTAACATATTCAGTAGTTTAGGGCATACATAGAGATGGTAAAAGTCCTCATTCCCAATCCTGACTTATTGGGAAGTAGCTGTTGTGAGGAATTCTTCTTTCACTCCACTCTCATGAGCAATCTCTAGTGAAAGGAGGAATGCTGACAAGGGCCCCATCTATAGTGAGTCTACACTGAGTCCCTTTTCGGGGGGAGAAGGGTGGGGTATAAATATAGGAAATAAAATAAATAAATATATAATACAGTTTCAAACTGCATTATATGGTAGTGTAGATGGGGCCAGTGATCCTTCTGACTTGTGTACCTGCGTATGTTGGAGGCAATTGTAAATATCCACTGTGTCTCAATTCACAGAATGAATCCTCACAGAGTTAAGTGTCTAATATACACAATTATTCATTCCTAGTTCCAAAAGTGGGCTTTCTAATAGTCAGGAGTCACTGTTGGGAAGACTAATAAACCAGTGAGAATTTTGTGCCATTTTATCCTAACATGCAACATCCTGAAATAGTGGGCAAGGATTATTCTGCAGAGAAAAATTCTGCACATTTTTGTGCAGTCTCTTGTTTTCTGTGCAGAAATAGCATCTCTCATAGGAAAATACAAACAAATAAACGTTCCCTAAGCATGGGAACATTTTTTTCTCATCAGAATAATTCTGAATGCAGGGGAAATGACTGTGGAAAATACTGATTTTTCTCCAAATTATTCCTTCCAACTTGCATGGATAAAATAATTGAAGATATTTAATTAATCCCACTTTTTAAAAATATCTCTAAGATTCTTATTAGTGTGGCAAATCCCTTTGTTATTGAAGCAAAACTTTTAACTGCTTCTTGTGAAAAGTCCTGCCGCACTGTAAAACTTTTCTGTGCAGTAAATTCCTTGATTTTCAGGCTCAGCTTAATTGTTTTCATCTGGCAGCAGATGGGAAAAACAGTCCCTCTTGCTTTGGGGTATATTTGTAATGTTGCAGCTCACTGTAATGAGGACCCCCCCCCCCCCCGCACCTTTCCACCCCTATAAGAAGAGATTAATCCAAGTAGTTTAGATCTCTTGCAGCTCCAGAGGAGGATGGCTTTCGATTAGATTATTTAGGGAGGACAGAGTGTTTTTGTTGATGAGCGAGATGAAGTCCTCCGAGAGTGAAATCAATCTTATGTAGAGACCCCAGAGCATTGATCTCAGCATACATTGACAATTTCTGGTTGTTTAGCTATTTGGAATGACCACACCAAATGAGGAAGTTGTTAAGAGTTTAAGGTTTTGGTATTTATTGGCAAGTCCGGCACACATATGATTAATCGCATTCAGAGTGTGAGCTCATTGGAAATTGACTGCAGCCTAGCAAACAAAACAGCACAAATGAAGAAACAAGGCACACGCAACTCCCCCGGCAGACATATTCCGTTATCACCATATAGGTAAAGAGAAGTTCTTCTTGTAAGCAGAATGCGTCTTCCAGAGACCAATTTGCCTTGTTAACAGCCTTACTTATATAGTAGTTAGCAAAAAATGTAAGTAATTACATGTCGAATCCATCCTAAGCCATTTGTTATATCTTTCCCTTTCTCTATTGGTTTTCTATCTTCATTATCCAATATTCTGTTAGACCTCAGCAAAAATAGAAATAAAAGAAATCACAGGCATGACAAGCACTAAGGAGCTTATACTTACAATGATTGAATTATTCCATAAAGCAGATATAGGAAAATACTTATAAAAAGGCATTTCTTGCTCTTCTTTTCCATTTTTCAGTTAAACAAATGAGATTCTTAAATTTTCCTTAAGTGTTTACTTTGTTCTAATCCAAGGACACAAAGTTGGCTATTGTTCACTCTCTTCATTACTTTTTTTTTTAAAAAAAAACTATAGACTCCCCTTTTTCTTCAATTGGAAGGCACTGAACTTTCACATTTCACATTTGGAAGACAGATTTATTTATTTTTTTAAAGTGCTATCTCTGATTAAGATTTTAATGTTTATTTGTTCCCTAATCAGTTAGCAACCATGGTGAATGGCCATACTACCTGGAGGATTATGAAGGTTTAAGTTGATTTAAAAGCAACTTTTTGAAGCCCTAAGTGATAGCAACTCTTTCCCTGGCACTTGGTAAGAAGTTATTGGATCAACACAGCATCATTTAAAGTATTTCACAGTGACATGGCATCTCTTTAGTACTTAAGGATGGCAAATCTTGATTTTTCCAATGGAGCAATGAAACACTTTTTTTAGGACCCTTCTGTTCTGTATTCTTTATTGTGCACATAGCATCATGAGATAGGGACCATCACTACAGGTGACAGTCCAACTACAATAGTGATTTGCCTGCCTTCTGCAACCCTGCTTTGACCCAAATTAATTTTATACTGCATTAGACCCGGGTCTTTCTGAAAGCTAAAGTCGTGGTTCTGGGACCAGGCCTTTGGGCAGCAGATGTAAATTGTACCTTTGGATTTGACTGGATTGACACTTTGGACTTAACTACACTGACAATGTGTTCTGCTTGATGGCTTTAATTAATTATTGTTGTATGTAGTGGCTTTTAATGTAATGTTTTTAAAAATATCTTAATGCTTTTTAATGATATTGATTATATGGTGTATTTTTATATTGTATTGTGGTGTTGCGGCCTGTAGTGCTACAAATGTAAGCCATGCTGAGTCCCCCTGCGGGGGTGAGAAGCTATGGGGTACACATACCATAAATAATAATAAGTACTTGGAGGGCATCTAGACACCCCCCATGGAAAGTGCAGGTGTGAGGACTAAAGTCCACCCCAACCCAGGTTTTTTAAACCCAGCTTGGTGCTGACTTTTCCACTGTGTGGAACCGGCCTGAGTCTTAACCAATTCAACATTATTATTTATTTATTTGTATTTGTAGACCGCCACTCCCAAAGGCTCAGAGTGGTTTACAACACAACTCAGTAACAAACAATGGGTAAAAGATATAATAAAATATACATAAACAGTAAATAAAATATGTTTAAGTCATAGGTTTCCAAACGCTTGTCTAAACAAATGCGTCTTGCAGGCTCGACGGAAAGAAGCCAAATATAACAACAACAACAACAACAACAACAACTTTATTTTTATACCAGTCTACCATCTCCCTGAAGGGACTTGGGGCAGCTTGCATGGGGACCAACCCCAGCATACAACAATATTTACCAGCTAAAACACAGTTAAAACATAATAGCATATGATATAACATTAAGAACGACAAAGTATAAAAACATTATAAAAGTGTATCAAACCAAACCAAACATAGTTTGTGGCAGCCAAAAAAGGTAATTCTGGAGTATAGCAATTACTTTCAAAGTAAGTACTGCACAGTTAAACAGGAAATAACACTTTCAAAGCAGGAACATAATTTTTTTCACATTTTGTTATATAGTGTAATAAAGGTGTATTTTCTATTGCCATAATCACACGTGCCTTTAAAAAATGTAATACATAAAGAAGTGTCACTAAACTGAATTACAATATAACCTTGCAACATCTCTGGATATTTTGAACTGAGTCCTGCTATTAACCTACAAACTCATGGGAGAAAAAGTAGAAATATAAGGCAAAAGTGTGAACACATTTACTAGGTGCCGAGACTGCATTTGGTGAAGGGGATGGAGATGAACATGCCATTGCCTTAGGAAATTATCAGATGAATATTCAAATGTCTTTTATAATGGGGGTGTATCTTTTTGTGGCCTGCCAGCCTGAAGTGTCATGAGGCTAAGCGTACCAGAGCAAAGGACGTAACTACAACAGAAGAGTGGAACACTTGCATGCATGGCCTTGCACTTCCCCTGAGAGGCTGACACATCGCTAATGTACAGAAACTACCTCCATGTCTATCAGGAAAGACTTAATTACAGAGCTTGGGAATTTTAATGACTTGCTCAAATTTACAGAGGGTTGAAGGATATGAATATTCCAGAGGATGGTGGTGAAATTCTCAGTGACTCGGTTATCAGCCAATGCAGTGTCATTCTGGAGCTCGTTGCTGATGGTACTCCACCAAGTGCAGATACAAATATTAATTAATGGTAGCATATCAAAAACTTAACTCCAAATAGTAGTACATTAAATCTTTGATCATTTTGTTGGTAACTTATCCAATCCGACCATCCAAAAAAAGATGTGTACCAATACACATTTTTAAATGCATACTATTTAATTTTTTGAATTTGGCAAAAGGATTAGAAGCTGCATCTGAATTGCAATAACTATCTTTTATTTGATAGACCATTTCAGATAGGGCGGTCTATCAAGCCAAAATAATAAATAAATAAATAAATATATTTAATTGCCAAGCGTATGCTGGTGAATAATATTCCAGTGTATAATGGTTTGAGCATTGGACTACGATTCTGGAGACAAGAGTTTGATTCCCTATTATTTGACCATGGAAACCAACTGAGTGACTTTAGCTGAGTTACACTTTCTTAGCCATAGAAACCTATATGATATGGCCATAAGGCTGCCCTATGTCTGAAATAACTTGAAGGCACACACCAACAGCACCGGCAACAACAGTGAATGGACAGCCATGCTCTTAAGGTTGCCTTTAGTTTGGTTTGCTCACTGGAACACTGTTTATGAGAGCTAATGTGGTTGCAATATCAGCCTATGACGTGGAAGATCCTGGTTCAAATCTCTACTTAGCCATAGACATCAATAGGTGGCATTGGGCCAGTCACATTCTCTCAGTTTATCTTTCTATGGAAGGAGCCTCTGGTGGCGCAATGGGATAAACCCTTGTGCCAGCAGGACTGAAGACCGATAGGTCAGAGGTTCAAATCCAGGGAGTGTGTGGATGAGCTCCCTCTGTCAGCTCCAGCTCCTTGTGCGGGGACATGAGAGAAGCCACCCATGAAGATGGTAAAACATCAAAACATCCAAGCGTCCCCTGGGCAACATCCTTGCAGACAGCCAATTCTCTTACATCAGAAGTGTCTTGCAGTTTCTCAAGTCACTCCTGACATGAAAGAAAACATCTTTATATGGGGATGTAGTGAAAATAAAACTGGGCAGAAAGAAAACCTAAACATGGTGGATGCAAGGTTAATTAAAACAAACAATCTGCATTGACATGGATACTACAGGGAGTTATTGCAGACTAGACATCTAACGTAGCATCTCTTGATTGTCTTGCCAGAAGGTACTGATCTTTGATCTGTTTTATCTAGTGGAGTTATGGATGGAGTTAGATAAACCTGTCTGTGGGCTACATTCCATTTTTGATCCCAACTAGTGTAGATCCATTGAATCTATGGGATTTACTCTGATATCAATTATCCTGTTCACCATATGATTCAATTGGGTCTATTCTATGATTCAAGCCAAAATAACTTCAGAATTAGTTTCGCACATATTCAGTCACAGTTTGGTCCCATCTAGTTTCTATGATGGCTGACATTTTTTAAACGCAAGAAAATCCACCTTGGTTTTTATACACACTATTTCCAAAGATGCCCATTTAGGATACAATTTTCATACTTTGGCTCAAAAACAGCATTGGAAAATTCAGAGAAACCTAGAATCCAAAAGCGAACTGTATTCTAAACCACATATATTAGCCTCCTGAAGTATGCATTACTTTGATTTGCTTTAAAAATGGCAGTCAGGTGAAATTCTCCCCATCCCTAGTTGCGGGAATATGTTAATTATTCACTTTCTATTGAGTTATGAATTGGTTTCAGGGGACTTTAAGCCTCAGACAGAGGGAATGTTGTAAGAGACCAATGTTAACAAGGCTAAAACCAGTGGCAGAGATAAGGACTTGTCACAACCACTGTCCATGTTAAGTCCTCAAACCTAAGAGGACTGCAATAAATCCCATTATATTTTTATGGACAAATAAATGCTGAGGTAAAATATTCGAGAACCATCACTTGAATACTTGCTACAGCAGCGCTACTGTAATAACCGCAATGACATTAATTTACTGCAGTGTGCCGTAGGAAGGAGAGGGGGGGGGGAGAGAAGGGCATTAAAAGAGAAAAATTACTATCCTTTGGATTTATTGGGAATGGCCTTCCTCATTTTCTGCCATCATTAGTTGATTAGGTGCTGATGATAGTATGGACAAGCGTGCTCAGATTGTTGGCGAAGGAAAGCCCTAAAGGTACTCTGTTAATTGAGAGGATGTTCATATCATACTTAACCGAATATAACTACAGACAGTGAAATAAGAACTGTGTGTTGTGTAACAGGCCAGTGGACATTCACACATTATTAATGGAGGCAGAAAGCACTGCAAAAGAGAGAGAGACAAGGCCACCCATCGATTCATATTCTCTGGCATTTTGAAAGAAAATCCTGTAAAGTACTCCCAAATCCCATGATGTGCTACTAAGCCCTGCTGCGCCATTGGATGACATCACAATTCAGACACATTGACAGACAGTCATTTGATTCATATTTTAATATGAGCTCATCTATTTCAGACTTAATATGAACATATCTATTTTACACTTCCAGAACTAATATAGGAGAAGAAATGCAGTCATTTTTAAAAGATCTTTTGCACCACTCTAAAGTTTGTGATGCATTTCTCTGATCATGAAATCTGCACAGAAGTGGATACAATTGAAAATTGCTTACAAAAACAATGCAACCCTCAGAAGGTTGTGTGCAAAAAATGCATACACATTTTTACATAGATTACAAAAAAAATGGATGGTGAAGGGGGAAACCTTGTGGATGATAAAATGTTTACATACTGAAAAACAGACCAATCCATCCATCCCTACTCATAAACAAACACAGGATTTAGATTTGCTTCAGTATGATCAGTCATAATTCAAACCCAATCAACAGGTGAGGCCAGTTGCCTTTGTGCTAAATTCAAAGAATCTGCTCCTAGACTTGTTAGTGGGCTCGGCTTTGATTCAGACGAGGGCAAGGACTCTGCTGGCTCTGAAGTCAGGGCTAAGATAAAAACAAGTTAGAAGGGAGTAGCTTTCAACAGAACAACTGGAGAAGTGTCTTGATAAGAACAGCTTAACAAGGGAAACAATTAACAAGAGGGTCCTTGTGTTTTTGCTTGCTAAATGTCTATAAAGAAGGCCTCAAAGGCCATCCATTGAGAATGCTTTACTTCTGGATTTCTTGTATTTTGGGAGATTGGACTGGAACATCACCTACAACTCCTAAGAACTTTGGAAGATGTGCTCTTGGACATAGCAATCTGAACTTACCTTCCTTCCACCTTCCTTGATTCAACCCAACCAACTATCTGGTTTGTGCGTTCCATTGCTGATGTAATTTGATGGAAATAAGTGCAACTGATTGATCACATTATAAGAGTGTTTAAAACATATTGTACCATTGAGTTTCTGTAAGTTTTTCAGGCTGTATGGCCATGTTCTAGAAGCATTCCCTCCTGAGATTTTGCCTGCATCTATGGCAGACATCCTCAAAGGCTGTGAGGTTTGTTGGAAACTCGGAAAATTGGGTTTATATATTTGTGGAATGTCCAGAGTGGGAGAAAGAACTATTGTTTGTTGGAGGGAGGTGAAACTGCTAGGCCATTAAATGCTAATCAAAGTGGCCAATTGACGCATTCACACCTACCTCCAACAGGCAAGAGTCCTTTCTCTCACTCTGGACATTCCACAGATATATAAACTTCATTTTCCTAGTTTCCATCAGATCTCACAACCTCTGAGGATGCCTTCCATAGATGCAGCTGAAACATCAGGAGAGTGCTTCTGGAACACGGCCATACGGCATGGAAAACTTACAACAACCCAGTGATTCCGGCCATGAAAGTCTTTGACGATACATTGTACCATTGCTTTATAATTTCCATTTTCACAGTTGACAAAGACTTTGACTTGTATCTCTCCCTTATTCAATGAGATATCAATGTCATAGCCATTCATAACACTGGCCAACATGCATTTTGGTGCCTGGTTTCTCAACCAGTGTGCCGTGGCACACTAGTGTGCCGTGAGTGATCATCAGGTGTACCGTGGAAAAGCTCTCTGCCCCCCTTCCTTCCCCCCTCTTCCTGCCGAAATCCTGCTGCTTGGGGGAGGAGGAAGAAGGGCCAGGCGGCGGCGAAGAAAAAGCAGGGACCGGGGCACTGCCTCCTTTGGCCGTTTCCCCAACCAGCCTCAAATCCACCATGACTCCCGCCATGACTCTTGCCCCTTGCTTGTTGAAGCCGTGCAGAGGAGCCCTGCCTACTGAAACCTATCCACCGCTCATGATCCTCCTCTGTGGGAGAGCTGAAGCCGGGGGGAGGGGGGCATGACACAGCCTGGCTCCACCCCCTCCCCCCAGCTTCAGCACTCCCACAGCTTCGCCAGTCTTTAGGGGGCAGTGCCAAGCCAGCGGTGGCAGAGCCAGCACAATGCTGGCTTGGCACTGCACTCTCAAAGCTGGCAAAGTTGTGGGAGAACTGAAGCCGGGGGAGGGGGCGAGGCATGGTCCGGCCTGGCTCCACCCCCTCCCACGGCTTCAGCACTCCCACAGCTTCGCCAGCCTTGAGGGGGCAGTGCCAAGGCAGCGGTGGCAGAGCCAGCACAATGCTGGCTTGGCACTGTCCCCTCAAGGCTAGCGAAGTTATGGGAGAACTGAAGCCGGGGGAGGGGGTGGGGTATTGTGTGGCCTGGCTCCTCCCCCTTCCCCGGCTTTGGCACTCCCAGCAGGTCACCATCCCCCAGCCATCCTTTACTATGTTAGCATGTCATTTTGTGTCATTTTGGTTGGTGGTGTGCCCCCGGATTTTTTTAATGTTAAAAGTGTGCCACGGCTCAAAAAAGGTTGGGAAACACTGGTCTAGCCAATGCAAGTGTCTAAATCAGCTCTCCAGGAACAGGCTTAAAAACCAGGACTGTGTAATCTGTATTGTTTAGGCTCCTCTTGTTGTTTGCCATTGATGTTTGGTGGTCACTGTCTCCTCTAAGGGCTCTTCCAGACATGCCCTATATCCCAGGATCTGATCTCAGGTTTTCTGCTATGAACTGGATTATATGAGTCAGCACTGCCAGATAATCTGGGATAAACAGAAAACCTGGGATCAGATCCTGGCATATGGGGCCTGTCTAGAAGGTCCCTAAGACAAGACTTTTCAAAGTGGTGGTTCTTGGACTGGTAGCATTGCATGAGACATAGACTGCTGGGTCCTGGCGAGCTTCTAGGAAGGAAGCAGCCAATGGGGACAAATATGGCACTGATCCCTGGCACAATGGAGAAAAATGGCCAGTCCCCACATCCAATAGCCTGAGATGCATTGCTCCAGGATATCACTGGTTATCTAGACATCCTGTCACATAATCTTAGGTAAGAAGCCTGAGCAAGACAGTCAAAGGGGAAATGAATTAAGGAGGGAATCCAAGATAAAGCTTCAAATATGTAAACAAATCTTTGGTACTTAAACAAGAAGCCTTTGCAACAGAAAAAGAAAAAGGCACCATTAAAAGGAAAGAAAGAATTATATTGATGCAACCTCTTCTGCAGCATGAAATTCCAACCAGTCCTGAAGGATTAGATCTCCTCCTGGAATGAGGCATCTGGTCCCAATGCTTATCGCTTCCTGTTGACCACATGCCCATTTACACACGGGCATCAATGTTTTGTTTCTGACAATGCTCAGAGAGCAGGATGCTGATCTTCAGTCCTTGGCATGACACAACTTATGCTCTTCTTTTGCCACATTATCAAATTTTACCTGGGGCATGCTGTATAGGTATTTTTTATCATCATCGTTGTCATTGTCATTATATTATAGCAGCTTTTAAATACTGTTTTCAAATCATTGTTTTTAATACAACTGTTTTTAATCCTGTTTTATTTTTTAATTATCCATTGTTTTAATTGAATTTAGTTTCTAATCAATTAGTGAGGTATCCTTGATCCTGAGTTGGAAGAAGGGCAGTGAGACAGGAATCCCATTCACACTTGGGCTTCCATCACGCACCATAATAATTAATAATAATAATATTTTTACTCGCTTCTTCTCATGTCTCAGGATTTATCTAGGAAAGAAGGTGGGTCACAGCACAGTCAAAATACACAAACATTGCAAAAAAATCTATAAATACACATATTAAAATGTATTTCTATAAATACCTTTAATCCTCAGATCCACTTTGGATCTAGTACTCAGATCTCAAGGTCTATGTTGTTCGCATGACCCATTTTTCATTTCAGTTCTTAAATAAAAACAATCAGGAAAAGTAATAGGAAATAAAACCAGTAAAGATACGTTGGCAATGGACTCCGTGAACTCTTCCTACACTGCCAGATCCCAAGACCTTCTTCAGATATTATTGGTTCTTCTATTTGGCGTTCATTTCGTCTCTAATATTTCTAATTCTGTTTCATTCATCCCTAGCTAAAAGATGTATCTACACTACAAAATAAATTTAGTTTGACACCACTTTAGATGCCATGGCTCAAGGCTATGGAATCATAGGAGTTTTTAGTCTGGAGATGCACCCAAACTCTGGCATAGAAGGCCTCATTGTAGCCTTGTAAAACTACAATTTCCATGATTCCATAACATAGCATTGAGACATGGCAGCTAACTTGATTTCAAGCTGCATTTATTCTAGAGTGCAGATGCACCCTCTTTCTTGTCTGTACCAGCTTCCATTCTGAGGGCTGTCATTGGCTGGCTCTAACCAGGTTCGCCCGGCTTGTTTGTTCACAGGTGGGGTATAAATTACGTAAGTGAATAAGTAAATAAGGACATAAATTGTTTTTGTGCTAAGAACACTAAATAACTGCTATTCGCAGACCCTGAGAAAGCAAGAATAAGAAGTTTATAAATAATGACAAAATAATCATGACAGCCAAAAACCAATCATTTCACTAGGCAAATAGTAGGATTTTTATAACGTCTCCCATAATTAGCAGAACTTTCAACCCTCAAGTACTTTCTTTTCCTTTAGAGAGACAATCAAGACAGGCTCACCCCAGAGACCACCAATGACGAGAAACAGACGCTTCTCCAAACAATATGTATTGTATGGTTTCTTGTTGGTTTTTCTCCCTCTCCCCCTTTTCTCCTATAGCAACTATTAAATAGAAAATGATCCTCTTGGGGAGGATTTGTTGCTGCGCCAGACAATTGAGGAACTGTTTACTGTGTGACCTTTCTTTTCCTAGCCTAAAATAAGAGCAGGGGTCACTCTGAACTCTGGGTAAAGGCTTTCTGTCCAATGTATTTCTGTCCCCAAGCCTCTAGAGCAGAGCTTTCCAAACATTTTGTGTTGGCGTCACACTTTTTTTAGACCCACATTATTTCCACGACCAACAAACCAGAGATCAAATCAACCCCTTGTAAGAGATACAGACATATACATAATGTATCTCATGAAAACCTTTCATTTTTTTTAAAAAAAATGATTTATTGCTTGCATCACATAGACTCAGAGGTTCTTGTTAAGTTTGCATGACACACCAACACACTAATATCTCACAACATACAGTTTGGAAAGCTCTGCTTTAGAGCAATGTTTTTCAACCTTTTTTGAGCCGCAGCACATTTTTTACATTTAAAAAATCCTGGGGCACACCACCAACCAAAATGACATAAAACGACACTCTAACACAGTAATTCATATGGTTAATATGTTTTTAAATGTATTTATACACTCAGTGTGAAACCTGGACCTGTTTCGATGAACACAACATAAATATCCTGGCAGGAATGGCAGAAAGACCCACACGAAGGTCTTTCTCAACAGCTGGGAGTTATAGTTCACCCGCAATCAAAGAGCATTCTGAACTCCACCAATTATGGAATGGAATCAAACTTCCCACACAGAACTACCATAACCAAGAGAAAATGCTATAAGAGTTTGGTGGACATTGGCCTTTAGTTTTGGAGTTGTAGTTCACCTATATCCAGAGAGCACTGTGGAGAGGAGGGAGGAAGACGTGGGGCGAGTCTGCGCAGTAGCGCCCGCACGAGTCACATCTTCCTCCCTCCCCCCTCTCGTAGAAGTGGCAGTGTGAGCAAAGTGAGGCAAAGCGAGCAGAGCGAGGCTGGGAAGAAGGGAGCCTGTGTGAAGAAGATAGAGTGTTCGGCAGGAGGGGGAAGAAAGGGTATTCACCTGATGATTGCTTACGGCACACTAGTGTGCCACAGCACACTGGTTGGGAAACAGTGCTTTAGAGGACTCTCTCGGATTTCTTTAAGATAGAACAAAGTTGTTTCTGAGGGTCACCTATTCCAACAGTATGCATTTAAAAGGGGCAATCCAATTAATTTTGTACTGTCCCGTGCTTTCAGCTGCTTTGAAATCCTTCGTTTTCTCTGTCCTCAGCTTATTTCAGTTGCTGCATGTTGAGTTCAGAGCAGACAGGGAGTTCCCTACCAATTCATAGTGGGGAGAGAAAAGAGAATGTAGTTTTGCCCTTGTCAGTTGGGTCAGACCCAGTTTACATTTGGGAAGTGTCCAGAATATGGCACAAAACACCAATTATTAACACTACGTTCTGTGTAGATAGGTTGCATTGCTATGCTTTGCGATCTTTCTGATGTGGAGCACTGTTCATTCTGATGTGTTAGCACATATTCAATAATTCACACAATGGTATACACATGCAAGAGAGAGAGAATGATCTGTGAATGCCATAAGGTTATCATTTATGAATCACAGTGCAAAAGGGACAAAATAGGGTATTGATTCTTAAAGACTGTCTTGATTTTATTGTTGAGTGGGATAGAGGATTTTATTATACAGTTTGTCATAATGTGACTGTCAACTTTCTTGCAAAAGTTGTCATATAAATCATGCAAAAACTAAATGAACAAATAAGTAATTCTACATGGTGGAAATTGTCCCCCCCCCCCAAGATCAGGAGAGAAGGCCCTGGAAATTTAGAGCCACATTCTCCGAGCTGGTGTCCTCCGGATCCATGGGATTGTGAGAAGACAAGGTTGCATCCCCAATAAGAAGCCTGGTCATGGGAAGATGGAGTGGAAAATAGTGCTATTGCATGAACAAAAGACATGCGAGTTGTGTGTAGTCACACAAATGCTGTGACATAGTGTCTTTGTGCGATAAAGTCCTCATTCCATTCGTCCTTCTTCACAATACGTCTTCCAATCCTTGGAAGTTCCAAATGAGGACAAATGCATCTAGGGAAAGAAAATTCTGCATTGGACCCAATGTTATTGCTGTTTGCTTCTCTAGGAAGCAGAGAAGAAACAGGAGAAGGAGGGATTGGTGGAAGAAGGTGACAGGGGAGGAGAACCAACAGCAGCAATATGTTCCTTCTAGACACTCTTGTCAATTCTTTGGTTACTATACAGATGTTCAATGTGTCGTCAAAGGCTTTTATGGTCAAAATCACTGGCTTGCTGTGAGTTTTTCAGGATGTATGGAGAGAATGCAACTGGAACATGGCCATACAGCCTGAAAAACTCACTTCAACCCAAAAGAGAAAGACATTAAAAATCTGTGAAGTAACATGAAATATCAAATTTACCTGTAGTTTTTTAATATATGGTTTCTATGCAGTGTCCTCCATTTCCAAGAACGTATGAGCAGGAAGAAACAGAAAAGAAACATCGTCACTTACATATTTATATGTATACATGAGGTACCCCTTGTGGTGATAGGATCTCCATTTTGTCATTGTTTGAGCCCCCCCCCCTTTCGCTCCTCCATTTTGGAGATTTTTTTCCTGTAATGTTTGCTAGAAAATTAAGCATTGTCTTCTGATGTGGCAGCGACTAAAGTACAGGAACCATTTTTTCTTGATGAATGACAGAGTAAACAGGAGTATAAAATATGCATAAATGTCAGCAAACAGGATAGCAGTGGAAACAGAAAAAGTTGCTTTTTTTCTCACACTTCCCAATCCCAAATTCCTTTAACATTTTAAGTGTTCACATATCAAAGATCCAGTCCAAGAGATTTTGTTGCCCTAAGTAAAAGACAAGATGGCATCTCTTTGTGCTATGTGTATGGTTTTCTAGATCTGACACATGAATCCGACACAGTTGGATGGTTGGTGGGATTGACATCCATGACTTCTATTCTGAACTCGTATGGAGCTATCCAAGGTGCTGAATATTTTGTGAAATGGCTTTCACATCTTGCGTAGAACATTTGAAGTTTAGACCAAAATCCAAAACAGATTCATATGCATGTAGCTCTATACTCCAACATACTATCAGTCCCAGGATGCCATCATCATCAACATCATCAACATCATCGCCATCCCATATTTGCAAATACATGGCACTTTACAACTAAAAGAACAACAAAGATGAGTTAAAATATAATAGCCCTTCCAAAGGTGTACAATCTAAAATACACATTTCCTTTTCAGGTTGGTTTTCAAAAATTTCCCCCTCCAAAAATACATTATTTTACATTCAGGATGTAAAAACCTATAGCTTTAAAAAATCGAATGGTGGAGTAAGCAAAGCTGACTGATTTCTGATAATTTAGTCTAGGTCATAACATCTAGTTTGGCCTGAAACTATATGCCATTGTAACATAAAATGATCATTACACACAAGTCTCTCCAAGGGGAATGTGTGACCTACGAAAGGGCAGAAAAATCCCCTGCAAGTACTAATCCTTCTTATGTTACATCCACACTTAGCCTCTGACAAGGGCTGTATAGGTATTACAGATGTTTATTATTATAGTGTCCAAAGATCAGTTGTACATAACTACAGTTTTTAATTTCCTCTGTCTCTCTGAATATTTTCACTGTGGCAATTATTAATGGATATTTCTGAAGTCCTGCTCTCGCTGGTGTGTCTGCGTTTCGTCCCTTCATTGCATCTATTAAGATGCGAATCAAAGAAAAATTACAAACCGTATGATTTTGAACAAAGGGAGAAAAATATGCCCAGGAGAATGACGCTGCTTCCCAAACATGTAGCCTACAGCTATCAGTCAATAGTTCTTTGAATTAACTTTGAGACACACACCTACTTTTCCTGTATACAATGCCCACTGTGAATATGTAGTATTATGTGAAATACATATAAAGCAGGGGAATACAAAAGGAAATTTTAAATTTTAAGCTTTGCAAAATTTAGAATTGATCTTTTAAACAGAAGAAGAATTACCAAATTTTCTAAATCAGGATTTAGGAAAACCATGTCATTGACTTATGTGGCCACCAAGTATACCTTGTTCTCCTTTTGACGTAACACCCCCAGTTAACACCCAACTGCCTCACTTTTTCAGCTGCTTTTAAAATATCCTAATGTCTCTCTCATATTTCAATTTCCATCTTCATCTTCAGACCATTCAAACTGAGTTCAAAATACAAAAGAAGTTTGCACTCAGCTCAAAAAGAAGAGAAAGGTGGAGTCATTGTTTATTTGTTTAATTTATATGCTGCAATTCTCCTTAAGGGCCCCTGAAGAGATGTCCCCAAAACAACAAATTAAAAATGTTTCTCATACAATTTAGAACAATTTTAAAATCATGCTGTATATATATTTAAAAATAGATTAAAAGCACATGGAACTTAATAAGCTATTCAGCAGTGGAACTCTCTGTCCTGGAGTGTGGTGGAGACTTCTTCTTTGGAGACTCTTAAGCAGAGGCTGGATGGACACATCTGTTGGTGGTGCTTTGAATGTGATTTCCCTGCTTCTTGGCAGGGAGTTGCACAATGTCCCTTCAAACTCTATGATTCTATGACTCTATGATTCTATGACTCTATGACTCATAAAGTTTAAAATGCAGTAAAACATCCCTTATAGAAGTCCACCTGCTTATGTATTCAAAAACACATTTAAATAAAAAAAAAATTTTAATATCTGCCTTTTGCATGTTTTAATTGCATTGCTTTTTTAAATGATGAGCTCTTTTTGGTCCTGATCCTGGAGGGGGGAGAGTATAGTAGTAGTAGTGTCTAGGTCCAGGGAAGTCATGCTACCCCTCTATTCTGCCTTGGTTAGACCACACCTGGAATATTGTGTCCAATTCTGGGCACCATAATTGAAGGGAGATGTTGACAAGCTGGAAAGTGTCCAGAGGAGGGCGACTAAAATGATCAAGGGTCTGGAAAACAAGCTCTATGAGGAGCGGCTTAAAGAGCTGGGCATGTTTAGTCTGAAGAAGAGAAGGCTGAGAGGAGGCATGATAGCCATGCATAAATATGTGAGATGAAGTCATAGGGAGGAGGGATCAACCTTGTTTTCTGCTGCCCTGGAGACTGGGACACTTAACAATGGCTTCAAACTAAAAGAAAGGAGATTCTATCTGAACATTAGGAAAAACTTCCTGACTGTGAGAGCTGTTCAGCAGTGGAACTCTCTGCCCCAGAGTGTGGTGGAGGCTCCTTCTTTGGAGGTTTTTAAACAGAGGCTGGATAGCCATCTGTCAGGGGTGCTTTGAATGCAATTTTCTGCTTCTTGGCAGGGGGTTGGACTGGATGGCCCATGAGGTCTGTTCCAATTCTATGATTCTAAGGTTGGAGATATACATGGAGTCCCCAGTGGCACAGTGGGTTAAACCGCTAAGCTGCTGAACTTGCTGACCAAAAGGTTGCTGGTTTGAATCTAGGGAGCGGCGTGAGTTCCCACTGTTAGCCCCAGCTTCTGCCAACCTAGCAGTTTGAAAACATGCAAATATGAGTAGATCAATGCAAAACATGCAAATATGAGTAGATCAATAGGTACTGCTCCGTGCTAGCCACATGACCATGACCCTATGGACAATTCTGGCTCTTTAGCTTAGAAATGGAGATGAGCACCAACCCTCAGAGTTGGACATGACTGGAATTAATGTCAGGGGAAAAGCTTTACCTTTACCTACCTTTTAAAAGGACCTGCTCTGACTTACATACAAATTCAACCTAAGAACAAAGCTACATAATCTATCTTGTTTGTAACTTGGGGACTGCCTATATACATGCCTCATTCTCTTTTTGCAATAAAGAAATTGTCACTTGGCTTCATTTGGTGTAGAGTTGTGGAGCGCAGCACTTGTCTTAAAATGTGGATCTGCAGAGAGAAGCGGTTGGGCAACTCCTAAGAGACTTCTCACATCCTTCTCGGCATTTGCCTGGTGTCCTTATTAGAGAGCTTTTGAGTTCAAAGGCAAATCAATAAAGTTTATGGGCAAAAATTACAACTTACATTCGCAAGGTAGACCTCAGTGAAGTTGGCGGAATCACCTCTGCTTTCACCAAGGGATGGATGAGGCTCAGTATGGTTTTGTTAAGAGAAAGGGAAAGAGACAGAAAGTGAGCGAGAACGAAGGAAGGTTTGACTCATTTGTGTTCCTTATGTGCTTTGTCTTAAAACGTCTACTTTGGGGGGTTTAATTGTTGAGATGTTCTGTAAAGAAGTATGACCTTATAGGGCATTTTCAGGAAAAGAACAGTCTATATATTACAAGGCAGCAAATGATTCATAACTACAGAGCGGCCAGGCCTGTGGGTCCATGCTTCCCATGTGATTTTTTTTATGCATTGCAAACTCTTACATTAAATTGTGATAAATGGAGAGCGGAGGCTATTCATACAAATCAATGACTTTAGTGTATGTGTCATTAGCCTGAGAGATGCAGGCAGCGGTCACTACTATAAATCAAGCGATGATCTGCTGTCTGGGATTCGATGCAAGCAAGCAGACACATTAGGAAGGTTAAAGAATAAAATTAATCTGCACATTTCCTTCTCCCCTTTCTGGCCCTCCTCCCTACCCTCACGCATAGCCACCCAGTCACCTGGTCAGATGGAAAGAATTGAAATCACATGATCCGAAAGCAACTGGCACCGGAGAGTAAATTGGTTTGGGTTAGGGCTCCCCTCCTCTCCCCTCCCCTCCTCTCCTCTTCTTGGCTGAAAACTTAATTATGTATTAATGGGCTTAATTTATTCATCACTGCGAGGAAGTAAAAATATGGAGAATAGGTGAAATACACCGACAACGGTGATCTTTTTAATTGCCTTGAACAGAGGTAGTGACACAGACCCACATCCGCAAGATCAAGCAGTGAGCAGAAGGGGAATTTTAAACAGAAAGGGGAAAGAAACCGTTCTATTATGCTTTTAAGTGTGGCATATTTCTTCTTTCTCGTTTTATAAATCCAGTGTTTAGTAACCCATGGCCGTCCTCTTTACCCGGCCACCTTGGAGCGGGTTATGAAAATGAGTCAGCTCAAATGTATTACCGAGAAGAGAATAATACATTTCTCCCCTCCCTTAGGCAATGCTGACCTGGAGTTTGAATGGTAATGCGCCAGATAAGGCGGGAAGGGTGTGAAAGGCCACAATGCCACCCTGAACACACCTGATGATGGCTGGACTTGAAACTTAAGTGAGGAATGATGTATTTGGCATTAGTTGCTGGTCATTACCACCAGCATCATTTTTACACTCCCTTGCCCAAATAGCCCATTGTCAATTACACTATGGAACACAATTTTTGTTCCTGGATTATAAATGTCATTTCCTAAATAGTTGTATCATAAAAATATGGTAAAACTTTATTAAACTGCCAAAACTTTGTTTCAAAATGAAACAGGAAACACCACTTTCAAAGCAGAAACATAATTGGGTTGTTGTGAGTATTTTTGGGCTATAGATCCGCCCAGAGGAAACCTGTTCTTACCATACATCAAAGGAACCACTTACCGCATAGGGAAGCTGATGAAAAAACACAACCTACAAACTATCTACAGACTCACAAAGAAAATCCAACAAATAGTACGTTCAGCAAAGGTCAAGAGGGATCCCTTTATCTCTGCAGGAGTCTACCGTATACCATGCATCTGTGGACAAGTCTATATAGGGACTACCAAACGCAGCACCCAAACACGAATCGAGGAACATGAAAGGCACTGCAGACTACTTCAACCAGAGACGTCAGCCATAGCAGAGCACCTGATGAACCAATGTGGACACAGCTTATTATTGGAGAACACAGAAATGCTGGACCACTCTAACAACCACCGTGTCAGACTACAGAGAAGCCACTGAAATCCACAAGTATGTGGAGAATTTCAACAAAAAGGAAGAAACCATGAAAACGAACAAAATCTGGCTACCAGAACTAAAAACTCTAAAATAATAACAGGAAATAAAGAAAAACACTCAAAACCAGAAAAATTTGAGACAAGAAACAATCAGGGCCAGCTAATCACCTCCCAACAAAGGATTCCCCTATGCAGTAAGAAGCCAGGCCTTGAAACTGCTAGGCCATTAAATGCCTACTGTAAACAGGCATTCAACTGTAATATGGTAGATGCACAAAGTTGTGGCAAGGAAGAACAAAACACAAGGTGAAGAGGCAGAACCACCCTTTTCTTCTTCATACTGTACTCATTCCAGCCTCCCTCCTTCTCTCACTCTCTGTCCCCCCTCTCTCTCTTCATGAAGCCAAACATACCAGGAATAGAAACCACACAAAATCAACTGATAGTGAATGGTGATACTTGTTTTTATTAATCACAACCCAAATGTGATGTTATTAATTTCTTAAATGTTGCATTCCATTGTTCTACTTTCACCTGACTTAGCCGATGGTTTGTTGACCCAAATAAAGGCTACTGACTGACTGAACTAACCCTAAGTCCCCCAAAGTGGACAAGAGCAAAGTGGACAGCAATCTCCCAAAGCAGACAACAGCACAAGGCACAGAGGCCACTCCCCTGACGCCTTAAAGCCATGTACTCTCGCGCTAGCGCTCCCTCTCGCATTAGCTCTTAATTTAAAATGTTGCTCTAATGTCAAAGTGAAACCTGGGGCAAGCAACGGCTCTTAACTCAAAGTGCTCTTAAGTTGTGAAGCTCTTAAGGAGAGGTTCCACTGTACAGTAATCTAGACCAAAGCCATGTCATGGGAATGAACTGCTTCCCTCATGGGAGAGGAGAAATATTCCCTCGAGTGTAGAGTCTGTCTTGATCACTTCCAACCTGGGCAGCTTTAAAATGAGATCAGATTAAATCTATGGATGTCATCAGTGCCAAAGACCAGAGAGATCATAGAGAAGTAGTATATGAAAATCCTGATTCACCATGTGAATCAACATGGTCACATACTATCCTCTCTAGTGCCACAGCCCTCTTTCTATCAATTGCTAGAGAATGTGAGACAAAAGAAGCAGTTGCTCCTCTAGCCTGTTTTTGGAATCCAGTGAGCACTCGTCAGATACTGGGCAGTGGGAAAATTAGGCTCAATGGTTCTTTGGACTCATCCAACAGGCCTTTCCCGTATCAGAATGAAATCTAATGGAACAAAACAATGAAACAGAAATCAGAGTGCAAGCATGAACATCCTCAAATTTTCTTTCTCACCATCTTCCATGCAAAGCAGATTCAGAAGCACATGGGGAAGGGGAAAAAAGGTTGGTTGATTCATCCCAAATTTGTGTAGAAAAAAATCAGGCAAACAGCCTATATGTAAATATCAAGTTTAGTCAACAATTGGTTCATAAGTCTGCATTATAGAACAACAACTAAATAAAATAAAAAAAGACATGCATTGGAAGGGTACCCAAAGCATCTCTGCAGTCTTTATCTTGGTCTCATTAGATAGCACACCCATTTTAGTGACCTGAATTTGTGGAGTATAACAAATAGACAAATGTACAGAGACATATACCTTAACATTTGCAAGTTGAGCTTAAATGATAATAATGGTTGGTGTTCTGTATTGCAGTTGCAGATTTGTAATTTAGAGTTAGGAACCCGTAACAACTCCATATTCAGTGAAACTGCATAACCTTACTGCCCCTAATCCTCTGCCACCTTCTTCAAGTGGAAAATGCAACAAATGTTCCAGTGGAGAGATACTCTATAAGGAATTGCAGTCACCCAGACAGGCTTTTTTCTAGGACAGTCCATTGTATTCTATCCCTTGGTTTTCCATTTTCTCCCAACTATTAGTATTTCCTGCCCACTAAGAATACTCAGTCCTCACTGAAATGTTCTCTTGGGAGACTTTTATTTTTCATACAACCACAGACTCTGGTTCCTTCCTACCCCATTGATGTGTCTCTGAAATGTGTGGCTGGTTCCATTTGAGTTACATAAGGATCTACTCAGAGCTTCCTGTTATTGAACTCATGTTACTGAACTATGAGGAGCGGCTTAGAGAGCTGCACATCTTTAGCTTGCAGAAGAGAAGACAGAGAGGAGACATGATGGCCATGTATAAATATGTGAGAGGAAGTCATAGGAAGGAGGGAGCAAACTTGTTTTCTGTTGCACTGGATACTAGGATGTGGAACAACAGCTTCAAACTAGAGGAAGGGAAATTCCATCTGAACATTAGGAAGAACTTCTTGACTGTAAGGAGAGCTGTTCAGCAGTGGAACTCTCTTCCCCGGAGTGTGGTGGAGGCTCCTTCTTTGGAGGCTTTTAAATAGAGGCTGGATGGCCATCTGTTGGGGGTGCTTTAAATGCGATTTTCCTGCTTCTTGACAGAATGGGATTGGAATGGATGGCCTACCAAATCTCTTCCAACTTTAGGATTCTATGATTCATCCAAGATGATTAAAATGTGAAAATGGCAGAGTGAAAATGGCATGTTCCTATTTCCACATTAATTTCACTTCTGCCTCAAAAGTGTGGGACACAGTTGTAAGATGAGCTACCTTATTTATTATTTAAAATTTTTGTACCCCGACCTTCTCACCTCCAAGGAGGGACTCAGACCGGCTTACAGCAAAATTCAATGCCATACAAATTTAAAACATCTTAAAACAGCATATTAAAATACATAAAAACAGAGATACATAAAAACCACATTGCCATTAAAACCACATTCAACTCGGTCTATAAAAGTGGTCAACCATTTCAGATTGAAATCAATCTCAGCTTATTCTGGAAAGGCATCTAAGTCTTCACTCGCCTCCTGCCACAGTTTCTCCTTGACGTTGATAGATCCACTCTTGAGATTGTGGATGGTTTATCTCAACCATGGTTGCCAGATAACGTCCTTCCCGTCCACTGTAGAGCTCTGGAATTAGAACGGCCCATCACTTTAGGAGCCCTGGAATTTGTCTATGTGCCTACTTTATTTTGCTCTCAAGCCCTGTGATGAATGGGTTGGATGGGACTAAATGAAGGCATTATTAGTACTAAATTTCATCCAGGCCCGTTGTCTTCTGAAGGGCAACAGCAAAAACCCTAGGCCTGGCTGTACCTCCCAATTACAACACGAAAGACTCAGGCGGAGGGTCATGGATGAAAGCAAATAAATGTTTTAGAATCCTCCTCTTAAACACACTTAAGACTATTTAACCAGAGGCTTGGTGGGGCGGCAGTGGGTGGGTGGGGGGAGTCTGAAGGCTTGAAGCTTCTCCAGCTACCTGCCTCCCTTCTCTTGTTCGTTGGTCCTCCCCCTCCCGCCTTTGCTTTCATCCTTTTAGTCTTGAGGAATCCTAATTAGAAGCTTGAACGGGGTCCCTCTCTCTCTTGCTCTCTCTCTCTCCTTCTTTTTTCCTCTCTCTTTCTCTGCCCTTAAATCAGTAATTGGCTTCAGTGCAGAGAATGTCAGGAAATTAACACATCAAAACATGACAGCTGTTAATTTTTCCTCCGTATTTGTCATATGAATCACCGCTGATTTGCCGGAGTGCATAACAAATTAGTGGGCTGTAATCAGTGGGCACTCTCCTGCCTCCAGTAGCATCTACCTTCAGTGTGTGTGTGTGTGTGCGCGCGCATGGGGGGGAAATCATAACTTCTCCCCGTCATCCCCCCTTTACCTCCCCCTGCCCCCAAAGTCCATTACTTCACTGTTTCATCAGAGTTGACTGTTCTTGGGTGTGTCAGTGTCAATAAATCAGAATAAGCAACCGCTAAAAGCTCCAGAGCTCTTTAAACTTTGATGAAGGCTTTTAGTTACATTTTTAAACTTACACTTGGAACTGATTTTCTCTCTCTCTCAAAAAATATGTCACTCCCAGGCAGGAACTACCATCAGGGTTTCCCATTTGACTTCCAAGAGTAGTATTCTGGTAACGTTTTGCGAATTGAAAATTATTTAGGCAGGGTTGAGAGATGTTAAGGGGGAAATCAGGGGCGTCCCTCTGAAGATCCCTAGGATAATAAATAGCTGTTAGATCTCAAATAAACAAGTGGAAGAAAATGTTTTTTATTTCCTATAGAGAGGTTCTCCTTTCATCCCTCTTGTGATAACAGTTATTCACGTCCAAAGATAGTGAGAATGTCATTCCTTCATATATATATAGAGAGAGAAAAGAACTTCCCCAAATTTACAAAGTTCACACTTATAATAAATTACCAAAATTATTTTTTTGTATTCATAATTTTTATTGGTTTTTTAACAATCATAATACAAGAGAAGTTAAGTAAAAAGTGAGAAGAGTAGAGAGTGGTGAAAGAAAGGAAAGGGGCTGGGGAGGGGGGAGATGGAGAGAGAAAGGGAAAGGGGAGGGGCGGTGAAAGACTAAAAGGAAATTATTACCAAAATTATTATTTGATCTAGTTTCATTGTGTTTTAATTAATTTTAATTAACTATTACTGGGGTTTTATATAGTAATTGGTGTGTATTTGCCCATGTATTTTTGTTTTTTTGTCTTTTATTGTGGACTAACCAATAAACAGATCCATCTATCTGTCTGTCTGTCTATCTACAAACTTCACCATAGTTTTGAAGGAAAGAACTTGGGGGGGGTTAATTTTTAGTTATTGATTAAAATGCTTCTATCCCCATCTTTAATCATGGGGTGTCAGGATGGCGCACAGTACAAACACTTTTAAACACTTCCAGATCAAAACCTTATATATTTTAAACACAATATAAACACATTAAACAAAGCAAACATTGAAACAACTTTAAGAGCTACAACAGTTTAAGGCCATGTAACATTTATGCTTTGTAGTACGTAGTTTCTGAAGGCTTTAATAATTTTCCACATTTTGGCTTGGTTCTTTAGTGTGTGTGTTTGTGTGTGTGTCAGGAGTGACTTGAGAAACTGCAAGTCACTTCTGGTGTGCGAGAATTTGCTGACTGCAAGGACATTGCCCAGGGGACATCTGGATGCTTGATGTTTTCCCATCCTTGAAGGAGGCTTCTCTCATAGTTCCTGAAGACTTTAATAATTTTCCATTTTTTGGTTCACTGCTTGTGTGTGTGTGTGTGTGTGTGTGTGTGTGTGTGTGGAGTGGCTTGAGAAACTGTGAGTTGCTTCTGGTGTGAGAAATTTCGCTGTCTGCAAGGATGTTGCCCAGGGGACACACAGATGTTTGATGTTTTCCTATCCTTGAGGGAGGCTTCTCTCATAGTTTCTGAAGGCTTTAATAATTTTCCATATTTTGGCTTGGTGTCTCTGTGTGTGTGTGTGTGTGTAAGAACGACTTGAAGAACTGCAAGTCGCTTCTGGTGTGAGAGAATTGGCTGTCTGCAAGGACGTCGCCCAGGGGACGCCCGGATGTTTGATGTTTTCCCATCCTTGAGGGAGGCTTCTCTCACATCCCCACATGAGGAGCTGGAGCTGACAGAGGGAACTCAACCCACTCTCCCCAGATTCAAACCGTTGACCTATCCATCAGTAGTCCTGCCAACACAAGGGTTTAATGCATCACGCCACCAGTTTGGTGCTGAAAAGTAGGTATCATGTTGAATCTCCAATGGATGAAGGGGGAACCACAACAATAAGGTCCTCTCGCATGCTCTCTGAGAGACACCCACCAAGCTTAACAGATAAGAGGGCTATAGAATAGGCAGTCAATGGTTGGAGAAGAGAAGTGCTGGCACACAGTACTTTCCCCACATCAGCAGTTCCACCTGTGTTGAATGGCAGAAGCAACAAGATAATCTACATCTAGTACCTTGAGCTGTATACAGTTTCCCACTGTGTTATTCAGGAGATATCAATACAATCCTATCATTACGTATAATGGGGGACATGAGAGAACCCTCCCCGCAGGATTGCAAGACATCCGGGCATCCCCTGGGCAATATCTTCATAGATGGCTGATTCTCTCACTCCAGAAGCAACCAGAAGTAGGTATAATCTCCATTACCTCAGGAGGCAGATACCGGGCATTCAGAAGACAATGGTAGTCAATCCATGACCCTTCCCTTCTACTCAAAATCAGTCTTGTGTACTTATATGGTCCAGGGCCAGTGTATTTGAGGGACCACCTCCCCCCTACCAACCCCAGAGGTCACTTCGCTCAGAGGACCAAGATCTATTGGAAGTCCCTAGTTTCAATACTTTTCGCTTAACAGTGACTAGGCATAGGGCCTTTGTGGTTGTGACACCATCTCTTTGGAACACCTTGTCTTTGGAAATTCACGTCCTACAGAATTCACCAACTTTCTGTAGGGCATGTAAGACCTACCTGTTCCGGCAGGCATTCAAATCTTGTTAGCTTTTAAACTGGTTTTATGGTTTTATGTGTTTGTTCTATATTTTGTAAGCCGCTCCGAGCCCCTGGGGAGTGGCAGCGTAAAAAATTGAATAAATAAATAAATGTTTAAATCCAGTTCTGCAACATCTTAGCTAGCCTCATGCTTCAGCCATAGTAGGGAATGTTCCTATCACTTGAGTCATCATAACAATAACAACAACAACAACGTTTTGCAGTTGGCTTCTGTATGTTTGAGATGGTATCATGTGATCATTAATGTCAATCAATTATGAGGAACAGCTTACAGAGCTGAGTATGTTTAGCTTGGATAAAAGATGACTGAGAGGTGACATGTTGGTTATCTTTAAATAACCAAAGAAGTGTCATGTAGAAGATGGAGTCGCATTGCTTTCTCCTGACCCCAGCACTAGAACATCAACCAGTGGATTCAAATTACAAGAAAAGAGATTCCATCTTGACATTAGGAAGAGAGCTGTTCGATAGTAGAATAGATGGCCTCAGAGAGTGGTTGTCTCTCCAGCTTTGGAGACATTCAAGTATAAGTTGGATGGGAATCTTTCAGGGGCTCTGTATTTCTGTATAGCATATAGTTGCAAAAGATGGCCCTTGTGGCCCCTTCAAACTTAAGATTCTATGATGATGTGAGAAATACATATGGAGCAGTGACACTCACTGAGTCTCATGTCAGTAGGTCAGTTTATCTACATAGGGCTTAAGACTGAACTTTAACTGAACTATTCAAGGAGATGAACCTATTCCATTATCTTGGAAAAGTCTTTCCAAGTGTTCAGTCCCAGAGTGGATTCACCAAGTTACTACTTGCCACTGATTTGGGTATTCATTTAGCTCTTGTATTTTATACCACACCAATTTTATTATTGCCATATATACTGATACTTTATTTGTCATTTTGATAAAGCCTCACAATGGGATCAAGAAGTCATATGTTTTGGTTCAGAATAGATTGAGCCTAGAGCTTTGCAGGGGAGGGGAGCAGCCAGATTAGAGGGGGAAACAGCCAAATGTTGGATTGTAGTTCTTGAGTTTTAATCATACCATCTCAGTTCGTTTAAGTGGCATATTAGCAACAGCAAAAGAACACTCATAAGAGACAAAAGTGGTAGTGATACCTGTCAGAATAAAAAGAGATTGATTCACCCTTCAATTAAAAAAATGTCAACTGCTTCCATCAAACTGTCTCAGTTTTTTTTAAAGTACATGAAATATTTCTAAGGAAAGCAAAAGGAATTTCAACAGTACATTTTCAGAGTTGTTTTTGAACTGTAAATGGGGAAAGGTTTGGAAGCTGTGAGTAGAGAGATAGCCTGAGCTCCTGGGTTGTCAAAAGGTTGCCTCTGTCTTTGGTATTTATGATGGAAGGAGAAAGAACGGAGAATGTTAAACATGGTGGTGGCACTTTAGTGGACTTTGCCACCATAGATTTTCTCCTTCACCACTTTTAATGGCAGTAACACCATGGAGCTTCAAGAAAGGGTATATTCAAGCCTGAGTCATGCTAACTCCTCCCTATTTAGTCTCAGGATAGTTGGCCAACCCAATTACTGTACCTCTGGCACAGTGCAAGCTTTTCTATTGCTTTGGGGCTAGGAAGCAATTTTCTCCCCTTTCCATAACTTTTTTGCCTACTCTACACCATATCTGGTGGTGCAGTGGGTTAAACTGCTGAGCTGCTGAACTTGCTGATTGAAAGGTTGCAGGTTCAAATCCGTGGAACGGTGTGAGCTCCCGCTGTTATCCCCAGCTCCTGCCAATCTAGCAGTTCAAAAACATGCAAATTTCAGTAGATTAATACCTTCTGCATGAAGGTAATGGCACTCCGCGCAGTCATGCCAGCCATATGACCTAGGAGGCGTCTATGGACAATGCCAGCTCTTTAGAAATGGAGATGAGCGCCAACCCTCAGAGTTGGGCAAGACTGGAATTAATGTCAGGGAAAAACATTAATCTTTTACACCATACCACCAGAGAAATTGGAGGAATGGGTCAGCGTGATGCAACTTAAATTGAATGTCAGTTAAGGGAGAAAGTGAAAACAATCCAAAAAGCCCCATCAGTCACCATTTAGGGAAGGGGAGGTCCTCCAAATTTACCTTTATTGTTTTGGGTTCAAACAAGGGGATGCATTGGGTGGATTCCTTTGTTAAATTACTTAACTTAGAGTGTAGTGCAGATGGAGAGGCTGGTTGGATGGTAACCTAAGGAACTGGGTTGGCCCTCAAACTTAAGGGTTGTGCATTAGCAATGAGAATATGGAAGAACGGGTGCTTTGTTTCATAATTTGTACATAAATAATGTGATTGGGGATGACAGTTAATTTCATTGTACGATTTTATTCCTTGACCAAGGTTTGTCTGTGGTAAGACACTAGCTTCAGCATGACTTACACTAGGGCCCCTTTCATACAGCTGAATACAATCCTACAGTATCTCCTTTGAACTGGAATATATTGCAGTGTGGACTCAAATAATCCAGGGATGTATTGAGGGATGTTCTGCCTTGATATTCTGGGATATTCTGGGATAGAAGGGCCCTAGCTTGCTCCATCCAATTATAGTTTGAAAATTCTAGCTAAAGAGATAAAATAAAACAGACTTGTTAAACCAGCACTTGTACCTAGCCTCATTAGTTCAATGTGTATGGATAGTACTAGAATTAGATGGATTGTCAGTGTCTCTGTGATCAACCAGCCAGTATTGTTTACATATGTTGTGTATGGATGCATCACAAAGAAAAAATTCACTAGGTGTACATCAACAATGTAGAATTATTTTAGTTTAACAATGGATACTACTTCAAATTGTCATGGCTCGGTGCCATGGAGTCATGGGAGAAGTAGTTTTATAAGGTCTTTAGCAATCCCTGCCAAAAAAGCGCTGGAGCCTTACCAAAATGTAAAGCCCATGATTCCATACATTGCACCAGAATGGTAATCTGCATTAATTCTATAAGAACATAAGAACATAATGTAGATCAGGGGTGCTCACACTTTTTCAGCATGCAAGCTACTTATAAAACAACCAAGTCAAAATGATCTACCTACCTACTACAAAAATGTGAAACATATAACACAATATCCGCTTTGAGATGGGTTTTCTGAGTCCACACTGCCATATAATCTGATTCAAAGAAGATAACATGGGATTTTATTCAACTGTGTGGAAAGGACCTCAGATAACCCAGGGCCAGCAGCACTTGGGCGGCATCAGGAGCCTGCAAGGGTGGGACTGAGCCTTCCTCCCGCCCTGCCTGCAATCTACCAGGACGCCCTACGCAATCTACCAGTAGATCGCAGTCTACCTAATGAGCACCCCTGATGTAGATGCACCCTAGATTTGTGCAAAAATAGAAGTATTATGCAGCTTACCTTCTGTGCAAACTGCAGGAAATCACAAAGGAGATCATAAAACCACTTGGCAATTTCAGCTTTGTACTGGAAACGAGGGCCTCAATCCTACATCCTGTAAGTATAGCATAAGAAGCACTACACTGAGTTATAACTTTCTTCATACCCTTAGAGAAAATCACACAGGATTAGGGGCTGATTCTTGTGTTCTCTAAGGTCCAACCCTCTATTCAATTTTGCCTTATCTTCACAATTCTTTCTCTTTTTAACCTTAATTCCACTTCTCCAATCATCTTGCACTTCCCTTTTTAAAAAATGCATAACACCTATTCTGGAGCAATTCTTTTTACAGAAGGCATTGAGCGGAAGGCTTGTAGAGAACAAAGGCCTTCAGATGATTCCGATTATATTCAGAGGAACAGGAAGGAGAACAAGGAACTCTTGACGAATATGGATGTGTCACATGTAAAAATCCACGGATGTCTAAAAGGCAAATGTTATTCATTCCACTCATTTGGACCACTATGACAAAATGGGAAAAGAAAGAAAGGAGAAAGAGAAGAAGCAGCAGGGCGGGACATAAGAAGAACTTAGCATGCAAATCATCAGACTAAGGGAGATAAAGAGTATTTTGGAAAAATGTCCTGAATTATTTAGCAAACAGAGAATTCAAATTTATTGTGCTTACTTACCTGAAAAGAAATGGACAAGAGTAACACAGATCTAGTGTGGCTGCTAACATATCATCACCATAAAGTGCCATCCTAAAAGAAAACAAAGGAGGTCATGGAATTGTATAAAATCTGCATAGTCTAAAGATAACCATTGTGAGTAGATGTGATTGCAATACAAATACAATGGATCTCACCATGGTTGAAAAGTCTGTGACTAGATGATCTGTCAATAGTACTTTCTGACTGTTGATGAGTCTTCTTTGCTCATGTGTTCCCTCCCCTGTTCTTCCTGATGAAAACATACATGGATGGGGCAGCTCTTCAACTAGAGGGCTGCAAAATCGGGCATGTAAACACCCTTGCCAGGGGTTGTATGTGTCAAATATTAAATGTATACACTTTCTATCCCATGCATACTATAAGGCAAACAGACATTTTTAAAGTACTTATAGTGTGGGCAGTAGATATCTGCACTGATCTGTTTTCATTTGATACCTCTGGTACCTTCAAGAGTACGTAACGGGAAGGACCCTCCCGGTACAAAAACATGCTCAAAACGAAAACAAGTGGGCGCCGATCTTGGCTCCTCCTCTGCTTTTCAGCATCACATCGCTTTTTATTAATCCCCCAGCAAACAAAAAAGTAAACCCTCATTTCCTGAAAACTACTACCAGTTACCCCTACTCTTCCAGGAGGCCATTGCTCTTCCTTACCTGGAAGTGGGAAGACTCCTTAAAATGCCTTGGAAAAAGTGCATGGCTGCTGGCATGGTGCAGGCCCAGGAGAGGAAGCGAGCCCATGCCTGCCTGCAGCTAAGCGCCTCTCCTCTAGAGTAAGAAATGGCTTTAAAACCCTGCTGTTCTGTCAGGAAAAACTTACTCTTGTTATGTTCGGGTCATTTTTGACCCGGATGTTATTTTGAGCCACTGAAAAGTTCTTTTTGAATACTTGTTGCATTATTATACTTTGTGTGATCATAGTTAACAACATCAACAACAACTTCAGGTAACTATTAGTACAACTAACTTAAAACTAAAATAAATTTTAACAGTATAAAAGCATTTTGAAAAAATAATAATAAAAAATAATCAGAAAAAATTAAAAAAAATCAGTTTTCCCCCAAAAGGTTTCTGCTAATCTATTTATTCAAAGGCAAAGAAAGAAAAGTCACTCTGAATAACCAGAAACTACTCACAAGGGTAGCAAAAGATCAATAAACTGTAATATGTAGCAAAAAGTAAAAGGAAGGACATCCCAATACAAAGCATGGGACAATATATCTAACATCAGTAGTAATACATATCATAAGGAATAACAATCTACATGTATACAGTCATAGGTCAGATGTAATGCCTTCCAGGTGGGAGGTAACAGCACAAAATAGATGATCACAAATGGCTATTACATATCAGTCATATAGCAAAACACATGGCAATCATATATCAATCACATATCAGATATAATAACAGGCTTATCATTTATCATTTATGCAAAAATACATCAGTACAACATAACACAGGTACAATGAATTCAAGGCTTTGAGGTAAACTCTCTCAGCTGCTTCTGACTGAGGAAATGGGAGAGGCTAGTATTGTGTTACGGTTTTGCATAACAAAGGTACTACTCTGAGGGCATGGAGGAGTTACACAAGTAGATAACTTGATAAACAATAGTAGATGCAATAAGTAGTCTCAAAATAAACTAAAAATCCTTTGTTTTACTCAAAATATGGTATTAGATTAGTATAAAAGGCTACCGGGTCATTTTTGACCGAACATAACAAGTGTATAAAAACTGTATCTCAAAAAGTAAAGCACCGAAACAAAAATTTTTTGTACCCTTAGTATAAACCCCGTAAATTAGGAAAAGTCAAGGAACCACAAGTTTCAAAATCAAAAAATGAATAAATAAACAAATATCAATTTCCACAGCGGGTCATATTTGACCCTAACATAACAGCAGGGTTAAGAACTTGCTTCCTTTTAATGCCTTGAAAATAGTGTGTGTGGTATGCAGGCCCAGGAGAGAAGGTGTGCAAGCCTGCTTGCAACTGAGCACCTCTCCTCTAGAGTAAAAAAAAAGAAGCCTCCTTAAAGTGCACACTTGCCTGCAGCCAAATGTCTCTCCTCTAGAGTAAGAAACAGCTTTAAGAACTTGTCTCCTTTAAATGCCTTGGGAAAAGTGTGTGTGATGTGCAGGTCTGGGAAAGAATGCGCACAACTGCCTGGAGCCAAGCATCTCTCCTCTAGAGTAGAACAGGTAAGAAAAAGCTTCCTTAAAGTGTATGCTTCCCTGCAGCGGAGCACCTCTCCTCTAGAGTAAGAAATAGCTTTAGGAAATGCCTTGAAAAGAGTGTCTGTGGCATGCAGGCAAGAGAAAAAGTGTGTGGGCTGCCTGCAGCACCTTTCCTCTGGAGTAGAACAGCTTAAATGCCTATAATAATGAGAAGGGAAACCTAAAAAGCTCCCTCCCTCCCCAAATAATGGGCTGGTATAAAAGGGATCTTTTGGCACCCCAGAGCGAAAACAGATATCTGCCCTCCTAATATTGGGAGGCTTCCAAAAAAATGGATTGGGACACTGAAACAAGTCAAGGTTTACCTGGATTGCACAAGCCTAGTGGGCAGTGCTGTTGGCTTCTGCCACATGTAAAGTCATTTGCCTTGATTGGAATTGCCATGTCTTGCTGTTGAGCACACCATATTCTCTTGCCCTTACATGCTGTTGAGCAAGACCTTTCTTTCTGCCCCATCTATTTCTTCCTGTTGAGCAAATCCTAGGCTTCTGCCCCATCCATGTCTTGCTGATGAGCAAACCCTTTCCTTCTGCCCCATCCCTCTGAAAGCTAGTGACATGGGCCTTTTTCTGGAAGTGTTGAAGTGTGGTGTGGAAGCTATTTTGTCATGCTTGGTGGGGAAAAGATAATTGTCGTTCAGTGTCAGAAAAAGGGATGAGTCAAGGTTCACCTTGGCACGCATCTTTGGCATAAAGGGGGAGGGTCTCTATGTTCTGAGGGCTGATCAGGAGGCTCCCCTTGAAGTTGGCCTGGGAGTTCGGCTCTCTTGTATGTTTCTGTGGCTTGGGAGGGAATGTGCTGAGTTTGCCTTTTAGTTATGACAGGCTAGAGCAGGGGTGGGCAATTATTTTTTTCCAAGGGGCCACATGAGAGCCAAAAAATATTATGGAGGGCAGCACCTAAAGTTGGAACTACATGCTAATATACATTATTTATTTATTTATTCACTTACTATATTTACTACATATTACACATCATTAATATTAACATATTAATATATCAAGAAATATTCATATGTTATTAGTATTAATATCATTATTATAGTATTTATAGACATTATAATATATTGAAATTATAATATAATATAACATATTATATTATTTATTATATTATTATAATAAAATTATTATACAATAATAATAAAAACCACTAAAATAAAATAATGCTTCCTTGTAGTCCCCTTCTCTGGAGAGTTTTACGCAGAGGCTTGATGGCCATCAGTCGGGGTGCTTTGATTGTGTATCCCTGGGGGTTGGGCTGGATGGCTCTGGGGTCCCTTCCCTCTCGATGACTTCCTGTTCCCACCTTTCTCAAAACCTCCTGACAGTGAGCCTTTGAGATTTGTGATGGAAAAGGAAGAGATCAAACCCCATTGAAAGGATGGGAAACTCAGGACCAAACTTGGCACGAATCCTCAATATGCCCAAATGTGAACACTGGGGAAATTTGGGGAAAATAGACATTTGGGAGTTGGAATAGCTGGGATGTATAGTTCACGTATTAAGGATGCTCGGCGGCGGCAGCGGTGCTTGCTCCCTCCCTTCCTCCCTGGCCTCCTCCTCTTCTCCCCCCTCCCTCCCTCTCCATTGGTAGCTCTGCTTGCAGGCGGGGCGAGGCAAACGGCAGGCGGGGCAAGCGGGTGGGGCAAGGCGAGCGGCGAGAGAGCCTGCCTGCCTGCCTGGGCCCTTAGGAGGGCCAGATAGAATCGGCCAAAGGGCCGCATCCGGCCCCCGGGCCATAGCTTCCCCACCCCTGGGCTAGAGTGAGCATCCCAATTAGTTAGTTGCCCAAGAAGCTTCCAACAACAATTTGGATCATTAAATCACCTTTTATTCCATCTATATATCTCAGTATTACAGGGTGGGCATTCGATTGAAAAAAATGCACAGAAAATATATGTGCATATTTGGACAGGCAAATCACAATCACCCCTTTCACACAGAAGCTTAGCACATCAAACTTGGCAATAGGAAAAGAAGCACCTTTAGAGATTACACTGGGCATATTTGTGTTTGACAGAGCTTGATGGAGAAGGTTGAGTTAACGTAGATGTACATGCTTCATAAATACCTGAAGTAACCATGTACCTCTCCTTCCCACCCTCCTGCTTTCCTTTTCTCCCTCTCTCCCTCCCCCATCTCTCTCTTATACACAAACCTAAAATATAGCACAAAACAATTTACCTAAATCATGGATTTTTTTTAGCTATTAGCTGAGCCACAAGAATTTTCTTTTCTTTGTTTTTGTTTCCAGGCACAGAAGTTTAATCTCCCATAATACTGTTCAGAATAAAAATGTTAATAGTAGCATTTTCCAGCAATTGTGTGCTTGTCCCCATTGGACCTCTAAATAAAGTCTGTGTAAAAACGGTAAAGGTAGTAACCCTGCAGCTACAACTATAATTATCAGGATTTAATAGTGTTTATGAATGACTTGCTATGATCCAAGGATAATACTAGGTCTTATTAAACATTTATTCCAGCATTTTTATATAAAAGTTTGGCCTTTGAAATGTCACAGGAGTGTGCTCCTTAATGTAAACTTTAAAAAAAAACAAGAAAAGAAAACTCGGGAAGCTGTTTGGAGAGAGGTCATAATGCTGTCACCAAATACAATTTTAATGCATAGCTTTAGAAATCTGAAAACCTAGAAGGGGCTAGATAGGTAACCCCCATAAATTAATGTCTTTTTACAATTAAAACTACATAATGGATAAATATTTCTTCAGTGTCCAGAGCTTATCTATCTATCTCTAGTTGTGTCTGACTCGGGGGGTGGCGGCACTCATTTCCATTTCTAAGCCAGAGAGTCAATGTTGTCTGTAGACACTTCCAAGGTCATGTGAGCATTTTTACCTTCCCACATAAGCGGTACGTATTGATTACTCACATTTGCATGTTTTCGTACTGCTAGTTTGGCAGAAGCTGGAGCTAACAATGGGAGCTCACTCTGTCCATGGATTCAAACTGCTGACCTTCTGTTCAGCAAGTTCTACAGGTTAGAGGTTTAACCCGCTGTGTCACCATGGCCCTTATGCTACTTATGTATGATTAGTAAATACAAAATGGTTACAATCCATAACTCCGTTACAAGTCTTCAAGTCAAGAGGTGCTGTGGTTCTTGGTTTTGAATATGTTTCCCTCCTCCTCCTCTCCTCCTCCTCCTCCTCCTTCTTTGGATTTTAACTGAATTTTTAAAAAATACCAAATACCAAAAATATTTAATTCTGTTTTAATGTTTGTATATTTGTTGATTTTAAATTGTATTGAAATACTTTAAAGGTAAGCCACTGCTTTGAATTTCCATCCGGAGAGACTATAAACATACTAGTACTGCTAAAACCACCACCACCACCACCACTAATAATAATAATTCAGTTGCAATACAAATGCTACCTCTTATCTTCCAAACCTTATTCCATTTAATCTTAATATTCTTAATGATCACCGCTTCCTCTTTCTGTCTCAGAATTATACTAAATGGTTATGGTTTCTGAAAGTTAGAGGATTCTCTTGTTATCTCACCAAGTTTTCTCCACCTGGAAGGAATAACACCTAGTTTCTCATCATATCAAATAGAACAGCTAAAGCTCTTTTTCTCTTCCTGATAGAATGGGCCCATCTTCCTTTTTCCCCCTCTATTGAAGACAGATTGGATGGCTGCTACAAGATGACAATTAAAGAAGGCAAAGGCAGCTGGTATTTCCACATCACCGCATATACATACCTATTGAGGTTTTACTTCTTGACTAGTGATGGTAGAAATTTTATTTTCTGTCTATTTTTTTTTTAAAAATCTACTTTTTGTAGGATTTCATGGAGGCCGGCTTCATGCCTTAGGCGGTATCAGCATGAAGAATTTTGGTCTTCAGATCAAGCAAAAAAATTAGAGCTCCCTTCCGGGCACAGGTACATGATAAAAGCCAACCAACTCCGATTAATTCAAAGATGAATTCTCAACAGCAATATTCTCATGGCATCTTCAATATTTCTCTCTGATAAGGGATAGATCAGATGGGAGCTTCATTCCTCAAGCCGGAGAGAGGTGTGGCTGTTTCTTCTTTCCTAGTTAACTTGAAACATGAGAATCTGCAAAAGTTTTAACATTTTGGTGAAGAAGTTGCAGGAGTGAACCTGCTTTTTGGTTATGCAAAGTAAACTCACAGGGCTTCTTCAGATATCACAGCAATGTGATTGTGTGTGCTGGCAAATCTCAACCACTTGCAGGAGAAATGGCAAAACAAACTACGGACCTTCAATAAATGTTTTGTTTGTTGCCAAGTCAATAGGACCTGTCTCTTGTAACAGGTCAAAGGAATGACTAAAGTTTATTTCGGAGAGCAATTTTATGCTGGGTCAGGAGGAAAACACAGCTAGCATATTGTGATATAGAAACCACAGAGCTCTAGATGGTGACCATGGCATGTGGTATGGTATAAACTATAATGCTTCTTTTAGATTTTCATATAGACTGAAATTTGTTGATGAGCAGGACAGTAGTTGTTACAGTCTAGAGCAGAGCTTTCCAAACATTTTATGTTGGTGTATGGTTTTTAGACATGCATCATTTTGCGACACCGTAATTCGGCTTTATTTTCAAAAAAGAGGTTAAACCAAGCCTTTATATATAAAAAATACAATTACATACTGTATATAAATTGTAATAATGAAATGTAGTGGCTGCAACAAATCTCATGAAAAACTTTCATTTATAATTTTAAATGTATTATTTATTGCTTGCTACACATAAACCCAGAGGTTTCTCATTATGGTTGACAGACTACACACTTCAGCTGTCACACTAATGTGTCTCAACACACAGTTTGGAAAGCTCTGGTCTAGAGGCTGAAAGTGGGCCAATAGGATCGATGCTCTGTGGAGACTCCAAGCCTGCTCAGAAGTTTTTTATTGTTGTTTTGCTCAGAAAACACTATTTTCTGCCCAGAAAAAAAATCTGTTTCAGAAATACTATTTTCCATCAGAACATGCATATTTGCCTGAAAAAAAACACATTAAAATTTTGTGTAGGTTCAGTCTTAAACTGTAAAAAATCTCAGTATTCCAGAATTCTTTTTGTCAGGGGTTTCTGACATTTGGAAGTACAACAACAACAACAACATTTATTACAGTCCATAGACCCATCAGTAAACAAACAATCATAAATTCTCCCATCTCAGGAGAAGTTCATTGAAAAACACCTTTTTTATTCCATTTATTAAAAATATTTTTCAAATATTCTTTTCATTCTGAGAAAATGAAAAGAATGACACTTCACAAGTGAGGTAAAAAAGAATTTACTTGGGCTGATTACAATGTTATTTTGCACAGGTGTTTCTTGAATATCAGAAAACACGGAGAAGGAAAACTCTGGAATGATGAGAATATTTCTGTTCAAGACTCATTCTGGACAAACACCTCTATGTAGTTTGTTTTGAATTTTCTGCACAGGAAGCAAAATGTGCGCACAAGCTGAACAAACTCTTTTTTTTGCACAGGTTTGAAATTTCCTCTTCCTCCCATCTCTCCTCCCATTAGTAGTGCTTTCCTTCCTTTGATTTCTCTGTTGATGAGAGACCACCTTCTTAAAGCAATCATCAAATATGTTTCCTTAAGCACCCAGTCTACGTTTGTAGACTGACCTCTCTGTGAATGCATGAGCAATTCAATAGGTTATTTGGTATAAAAGTAATTTATTGTGTGTCTGCTGTTATCGTCCCCTCTAATCTGCAGATTAACATAAATAATTATTGTAATATTGTACCGCGTTGCAATAATCTTCATGCTAATTGAATAGAACTCTGGCAAACACTTTCTACAATTCTTGCATGAATTAAGGTTAAGCCATCTGTTTTGTGACAGAAATAGAGAATTAAAGCCAGAGAAGGAGGAGGAACAGAAAATAACAGTATAATGAAGCATTCCCGAACTTATATTCTGAAGCAAATTATTGTCAGAATATTTGCATACAAGCTGAAGAATTAAGTTGTCAGCTAAAACTGCGTGCCTGTGTGTTTTGGGGGTGAGAAAAAAATGTGTTGAATGATCCCATTGGTCCTACTCATTACTTTTTGGATAAAGCAAAACTTTTTACATTTTCTCGGCTCTTCATTTTACAAAATATTACACAGAAACTGTGATTACAGACTGAAGAACCAAAGCACATTTGATATGCATGTAGACAAAGGAGAAAGAGAGAGAGCGAGAGATACAGATATAGTGATACTGATACAGCCATAGATACAGAAACAAGCATCTGAATAAATTGTCTGCATCGTAGGAGGTGGAAGGCTTTTTGATAGCTCTTACTTTGGTAAAGAGAAATTAGCTATTTTCGGTCTTAATTGTGGTATAAAGACATTTATAATGTAAAAAGGTCAATTTGCTTTTTATTTTGCTGGAATATTTTACTGTGAAAGCCTCAGTATGAAAAATATGCCTTTAACAAAAGCAGTGTGAATTCTTGTCTCAAGCAGAAACACATTTATTCTGATGTTTACATATGTATTTCTTTAATATTACGATAAACATCACAACTTGCAAGCTGAAAGCTAAATCCATAATTTCTTGGAATGGAATGGGCAAAGGATTTTATGCTGTATCTTCTTAACTTCCCAAACCATCCTATTGTTGGAATGATATCTTAGTTTAGGGCTCTATGCGAAGGGTGATTTTTATTTAATTGACCCATTATTTTGCTCCTGTTCATTGCCTGTACCCCCTACTGGAAAGAAGAGCACCCAAGCTACCTGGCTGTCTTCTGATGAATAGTTTTCATTAAAATATTCTGTACCATAAGTATTTTAATGTTACGGACAACCCAAAAGGTATGCGATAATAAATTAAAGTACATGTTAAAATTAATCTATAAATATCCTGGAAAACTGACAGGAGCTTTTTAAACTGGGAAGATAGGCAGGTTGCTAATTATGACAATTAAATAGTCACCGTCTAAAAAACCAGAGAGAGCTAGAAAGAGAGAGATTGATGACAATCAATATCCCAGTACCGTTTTGGGAGGAGAAAGGAGGAAATATAATATTTCGGTGTCTATAAAAATGAGACATTTGCAGTTAGTTGCAATCTTTATTTCTATATTGTAATAAACAGATAAGCAATAGAATGTGACAATTTTACACCACTTCAGCCAGTAAATAGTAACACATACGTTTAGGTTATACAAATCATTACCTTTTTATTTGAGGTTCTACAATGTTGAAAATAATTACCTAGTTTGTTTAATTTGGATCTCAATAAAAATATTCTGGACTGATGGGTAAAAGGTAAAGGTAAAGGTAATATTAAGTCTAATTGTGTCCAACTCTGGGGGTTGGTGCTCATCTCCATTTCTAAGCCAAAAAGCCGGCGTTGTCCATAGATACCTCCAAGGTCATGTGGTCGGCATGACTGCATGGAGCACCATTACCTTCCCTCCAGAGTGGTACCTGTTGATCTACTCACATTTGCATGTTTTCAAACTGCAAGGTTGGGAGAAGCTGGTGCTAACAGCAGGAACTCACCCCAGTCCCCGGATTCAAACTACCAACCTTTCAGTCAGCAAGTTCAGCAGCTCAGCGGTTTAACCCACTGAGCCACAAGGGGCACCGAGGATTGATGGCTAACCTTTCCTATTACAAAAGGCCCCAGATTCAAATTGAGTATAAATATTTCAGAAAGAGTCTAGTTACCACTATTGTAAGATCAACTATTAAGTTCCAACTCTAAACACACTTATTACCGACTAAGCTATAACCCTATAATGCACACAGTGGGACTTGGAAATAAGTAGAAATGCATGGCATCTACTTGCTTTCAGAAATTTGTCATGAGTAAAGATTGTGAGACAAGATGTTTTCATCAGATCCATATGTCCTGAATTTAAACCTTTCTCTCTGTCTTTCACACACACACACACACACACACACACACACACACACACATTTTATTAAGCTTTAAAAACCTTTTTTTGGAGTCTAAATGACAACACATTATTATAGCTTACACAAATATGTTGGCATACAGTAAATCTATGGAGCCTATTGCAAATGACAGTTTTCCGTTGTCACTTTTCACATAATATCTTGATGCAGTTATGGAATTTACAATGCCCCTACAATGCTACCATTTCATGTATTTATTACATACCAGAGAAACGGGCAACTAGAGAGAGAGAGAGAGAGAGAGAGAGAGAGAGAGAGAGAGAGAGAGAGCTGAACTGATAGCCTTGGTGCTCCGAATGGAATGGAGACTCAATGGCTAATGCTCATTACTTCCTTTTCCCCATTAAAAAGGCAACTAGGTGTCCTTCAATCAGATATTTCCTTCTAATTAAGGCATATTCACTCCCCCACCTTCACTAATTAGGTAGCCTTTGTTGCACAATGTTTGCTCTAATCTTTTGGAATCTTCCTCAATACGTATAGTCATTTCCTTCATTACAGACTTTCTGAGATTCCAACCAAAGCATGTTAATTCTCCCCTCCCTCCAGCTAACTATATCCTCGTTTACAGATTGTTGCCTTTTCTGATTGGCTCTTTACATCAGTTGCTATAACTTCATTAACCACGTCTTCCTGACCCTGTTATTTTGCCTGACAGCAGTTGTTACTCTGCTCATCCAGTGCCTTTCCACCATCCTTGTGCGGACACTCCTCTCAAGAGCTAGGGGATGATAGCTGTAGCCAGGGAGATTATGGAAGCAACACTTGTTTTACACTGTATGCACCATGCCCATGGGTGGGAAAGAGTTTGGATGGACTCTTGCCAAAAGGGTTTCTTTTATTTATTTATTTATTTATTTATTGTTTCGGCTTGATAGACCGCCCTATCCGAAGCTCAGGGCAGTTTACAGCACGCTAACAGGACCAGTTAAAACATATAAAATGACATTATAAAAACAGCTAAAAACAGTTAAAACAGTTAAAAATTGGAATTAAAAGTCCCGTCCCCCCCCCACTATACCCTAGTGAACGAGCACGTAGCATTTTGAGACAGTGCGGCAGTGGCGCGGCGGGATGTCAGATTGTAACAGATGCCAGTCAGGGGCCAAATGCCTGCCTGAACAACCAGGTCTTACAGGCCCTGCGGAAAGTCATTAAATCCCGCAGTGCGTGCGTCTCTGCAGGGAGCGAATTCCATAGGGCCAGCGCGGCCACTGAAAACGCCCTCTGTCTCGTGCTCGATAGCCTACATGTCTTCAACCCAGGGACCTCTAACATGTTGAGCCCCTCAGAGCGCAGTGATCTACTGGGCACATATGGGGTAAGCCGCTCCCTCAGGTACGCTGGCCCCAAACCATATAAGGCCTTGAAAGTTAAAACTAGCACCTTGAAGAGGACCCGGAATTCAACTGGCAGCCAGTGCAGTTCGCGCAAGAGCGGTGTTATATGAGCCGTTCTTGTGGCTCCTAGAAGCAAACGGGCTGCCGCGTTCTGCACTAACTTAAGTGTCCGGATCATCGACAAGGGTAGGCCAATGTACAGTGCATTACAGTAATCGAGCCTCGAGATGACCGTGGCTTGGATGACCGTGGCCAGGTCGCAGCAGGAGAGATAGGGAGCCAGACGTTTTGCCTACCGCAGGTGGTAAAACGCTGTCTTGCAGGCACAGGCAACCTGCGCCTCCATAGACAGCTGAGGGTCCAGCCGGACCCCAAGCTCTTGACTGAAGACTGTGGGCATAGCCATCCAGTCACGGCCTCCAGGCAGAGTTGGAAATTATCGGGTACGGATTCCGCCCCAGCGTCCACCCCCAGAATGAGCTAGGTGTCATCAGCATACTGGTGGCACACTAGCCCGAAACTCCGCACCAGCTGGGCGAGTGGTCGCATGTAGATGTTAAATAACAGCGGGGAGAGGATGGCCCCCTGAGGGACTCCACAGTGTAAGGGGGAGCCCTCAGAGACCACCCCTCCCCACTTCACTCGCTGCAGGCAGTTTTGGAGGAAGGAGGACAGCCAGTTGAGGGCTGTCCCCCTCACCCCAGCCACCGCCAGGCGGTGTGTCAAAAGTTGGTAATCGACAGTATCAAACGCTGCCGTGAGGTCCAATAACACGAGCAGCGCCGATCCACCTCGATCCCGCTGGCAGCGGAGTAGGTCTGTGATGGAGACTAGGACGGTCTCCGTCCCATGCCCAGAACGGAAGCCGGACTGGAAGGGGTCTAGCCAGGCTGCATCATCCAGGAATGCCTGCAGCTGCTCCATTGCTGCCCTCTCAATTACCTTGCCCAGGTATGGTAAATTGGACACTGGGCAGTAATTGGAGGGAGCCGTGGGGTCTAGCCCTGGCTTCTTCAGCAATGGAGTCACCACCGCCTCTTTTAACTCCTCTGGAAAAGCTCCTTGCTCAAGGGAGCAGTTGACTATTTTCAACAGAGGGCCTCGTAACCCCTCCACGCAAGCTCGAATCAGCGTGGAGGGGCATGGGTCGAGGGAGCAGGTGGTGGGTCAAAGGGCTGCGACAATCCTGTCAACATCCTCTGCGTCCAGTGGCCGAAACCGGTCGATGATGCATCGTCTGAGCATCATTTTAGGATTAAGTATACCTTGTCTCAGATATGGACTGTTTGTGAACATTTCGTATTCATGAAGTCACGTGTGACCATGTAGGTTGTCTTTCAGAGATCCAAACAGACAACCTATGTGGTTTCAAATTCAATGACATGAATGACATTAAAACAGCTTTAAAATCATGGGTCATGAAGCAAAACTTTGAATTTTTCCAAAATGGTTTTGATGCCTGGGTAAAACAATGGCACAAATGTGTACAAATTGATGGTGACTATGTTGAATGGTAGTTTTGCATAGTTCAGGCTATGATCTGTAGCTATATATATATATATATATATATATATATATATATATATATATCAGAATATGATCTGTAGCAACTTCTGTTAATATATTCATTAATAACATTTTATGACACAGGAGGCAAAACTTTTAGACCCACATTCATGTGTGTGTGTAGTTAGAGGCCAAACTTCCCATTTCTCTAATATTGGATCCCAATTTAATTTATCAAATTTAGCTATTTCAAAAACTCTTCTGATTTAACCATAATCGCTCCATTTAGTTAATGTTGTTTCATAAAATTTCTTACATTTTGGGTGGGTGCCTAATACAAAATACAAGTGTGTGTGTATGTGTGTGGGTGTATGTATGTGTGTGTTTTGCAGGCACAGCATTAATAATGTATACTGTTTTTTTGATTGACAATGGACTATGACTTTGGATGTGGATTTGGATTTGGTCTTGGATTTGTTAGCTTTTAATTGAATGTTTTAGTTTTTTAGTCAATGTTTTAATTGTGATTTTATTGCTATTGTTTTTGTGGCATCTAATGAGTGCCGATTGGAAGCCGATCTGAGTCCCCATACAGGGGTGAGAAGGGTGGGATATAAATGTTTGATATAAAAATAAATAAATAAATAAATAACCAACAATCTATTATATCTACAATATATCTTTATCCATTTATGGGTTTTGACCACATTAACCACCCTAACCACATATTCAATATATACGTGTATCAATTTTAAAATTCTTAGTCATCAGGTTTAAGATAACATTATGAATCTGTTTAGCACTCTCTCTCTCTCTCACACACACACACAGAAATGTGTGTGGGGTGTGTTTTCTAACTTTTGGTCATCAAGTTTAACATAGCATTCTTCTTTATAACATTTAACATTCTTATAATTTTTTTTAAAAAATTGTCAGTTCACTGATAATCTTCTGGGATTCTATCTTCTTTTTAAAGGTTCGTTTTTTGCCAATTGTTATTGAAGATTAGGTTTGGGAATATCTTTAGACTTCCTGTCAGTTCTGTATTCACTCCCAGCTTAATTTGAAGTCTTCATTGTTTCATCTATGTTATTTGTTTGAGGATCGCAGCGTGGGGTTCATTCTGTATCTGCGTCTTCCTAATTCTAATTTTTCCTCTTTGTACACCCGCCTTCTTTTTATCGGACTTAACTGTCTCTCTTTGCTCATATTTCCTCTCTTCCTCTCGCTTGACCTTTTCTTAACTTTCTTACAAGTTTATTCTTATAAAATTTCATCTTCTTCAATGTAGGCACCGCTGCAGAAGTCAGAACAGGGCTCCCTCATTATCAGGAAGAAGTAGGCAGGATAACTCAAACCTTCAAAGTGGTCATACTGTTTCCCATTTCTGGATATCTCCCATTCCCCCAGAAGCTTGCCGCTCCACATCCCAGATGAGGTGCTTAATGGCAGATTTGTTGGTCTTATCCAAGTGTTATTTAAGTTTGAGGTGTTAACCCCAGGTTCTCATCTTCTCCTGCAACATGTTTCCATTTGTGCTGAAGCTGGTCCTGCAGACACCCCATGTCAGCATTGGCACCTGTTAAAGGAGCTCATTTGAACATCTATGACCAGATAGAAGAGGCAGTAGCATCATGGCAATATTTGAGCTCCTTTCCCTGCAATTATGATGAAGAGAAAGAATGATGGTGATGGTGTTCCATCTGCACAGTGGATCAGGACAAATTGGACCACATCTTGCTGTCCAAACTGCCGTGAAGACATGGAATACTCTGGAATTTCCACAAATTCTGGAGTATTTCCCAACTTTAGCCAAAGTGGGGTAAAGTTGTTTACCATAAATAGTTGTGAGTACTGAACACAGCTAGCCTTCAATCTGAGGTGATTCCAGGGGTTTTGGAAAGTGCAGATAAGAGGTAAGGGTAATTAAAATAAAAGTCTAGAGCTTTGGTGCCACATAAACAATGCCTTATCACTTGTTCTCACCAACTTTGCCAGTAGTACCAAAAGTCACATGAGGTCTAAAGAGGGAAGATGCTCATAATCCATTATAAAGTGGTGGCCAGGTATCTGAATGGAGAACACCATTATATAACATCTGATACCTTACACAACATAGAAGCAGTCAGGCTATTGTGTTATCAAGGGTCCAACCTTGTTTATAGGTCGTAATTATGGGGGGAAAGTGAGCCAGAATTTTGCTGTTGAATTACGGGATGTGTAAGTTGGACTTGAATCGTCGTAACTCCCTTTTTGGTTATAGCAGAGAACAAAATTCCTCCAAATGGACAACATGACCACTTCATAGAATTGGAAAGCAGAGTGATCAATGGATAGCACTCAGAGTCTACATTATTTGAAATGTTGATTCAGTGGGACATGTTGGGACATGTAACGACAAAGATGTAACTGTGCACCACAGCTACATCTCAATTACAGACATTACTTATATTTAATTATTTCATTTGGTATATTTGTATATTGCCCCTCTCAGCCCGAAGGCGACTCGGGGTGGTTCACAAGGCAACAATTCAATGCCAACCACATCATAAAAAACATTTAAAACAATTAAAAACATTAATATATCAATTAAAACCATGACAGTAGTAAAAACATATAATTACGTCTCCTAGATAAAAACATAGTCCAATCTCATAGTCCAATTATTCCATAATGTTTTCTCTCTCTCTCTCTCTCTCTCTCTCTCTCTCTCTCTCTCTCTCTCTCTCTCTGTGTTTCCCTCATATATGTGTGTATGGATCTGTGATCCCTCCCTCTCTCTTTCCCTCATATATATATATATATATATATATATATATATATATATATATATATGAGGGAAGGAGGGATCACAGACCCATACACACACAGAGACATATATATATATACAGAGAGGGGGGTAAATGGGAGAAGATCCACACAGCCTTACTTGGTACCATTACAGATTTTAATCATCCATTACCATCTTCAGAGATTCATGAATGCAGCATATGGAGTTGTGTGTGTGTTTCTAAAAACCCACAAGTTAGTTAATATGAAAAACGCTGTATCTAGTTGTTTGCAAAATTACTTTTGTTGATTAAAAGGCTCTTCAGAACTTCCGGCTTGTGAAAGGGTTTTAAATTGTCTAATTTTGATTGTGATTGCTATGCAGAAAAAAAAGCAATGCGAAGGCAAACCATTATATCACTGAATCTTTGTTAAGCAGGCCTTGGAAGTGCTTGACAGCATAATTAATCTTGTGATATGAACAAAGAAACCAACTCAATAGTATTGAAGATGCTTATTAAAAATACTAAATACCTTTTTTCCCATTTAAAAACCTTTTGAAACGGTGCAGTTAAGTGTCATTACCTTTTTTGTTTTTGTTGGATTTGGGTCTAAAAAGTGATAACAAGGGATAGATAGCAGCATAAGGGTAAAAGAATAAACTTGGTGACAATAAAAATTAGTTTGCAAAAACAATGCTCCTTGATTTGGAAAGTCAGCTAGGCTATTTTTGTACATTACAACAGAGTCATTCTCCATCATGCAATTGCCTCCAGCAAAACATATATGCAATATATATATATATATATATATATATATATATATATATATATATATAAATCCAGCCTATCATATTCTATCTTGAAAACAGAAAAGTAGGAAATATTTTTCACCCTTTCAGATTTAAACATTAGAATTTGTAGTACCAAATATGAATACCCTTGATTTCCTGGCAGAGAAGAAGAATGGTTTTATTTTCTTGAATATTGAGACCTATTTGGAAGAATATAAAGAAAATTGAGTGCAATGGTTCCCAATCTTTGGATGTTTTGAAGTTCGTGTCGTAGTCACTGGCCTTGTTGGCTGTTACTTTGGAGTTGGAACTCAAAAATATCATGGCCAGTCACTATCCAGGAACACTCGATGCTAAACTTTCTTTGGGAAAATGTCGGTATTATTACCACATTATGTGTCTCCACATCTGGGGCTGGGCGACACATGCAATTTTATTAACATTTACACGGACAATATACAAGATGACTCAGGCAGAAACTGAGGGCGCATCCACACAGTGCCTAAAATGCACAAGCACACACTTTTGGGGGCCTCCATCAATAAGTGAAAAACCGCGATGTAGGAATGCTTTATTTATTTTAATACTTATACATTATTTTAGTAATTATACACTATTTTAAGTCTTTTAAAACTTAAAATAAAGTGAAGGAAAGGAAGGAAAGACCCTTCAAGGCTGGAGGGAGGGAGGGAGGACTGAGGAGGGAAAGCGCCTTGGAGATCAGTGGTGGCAAAACCTCCCAAAACAGCAAAAAAAATACCATGATATATATTTTAAATTGATATTTTTTGAAATCCGCGAAACAGCAAGCCTGCAATAAGCTAACCGCAAAGTAGCGAGAGAACATTGTATAATTAAATGAAGGAACTGCAATAGTTATTCTCTGAATTTTCTTGATTAGTTTAATGTTTCCTTTTGTTGCAAGACAACATTTTTCAAAGCTGCCCACCCATTTATACTTTTGCCTCATTAAAAAAGCTTTAAAAGTTTGAAGTACACCTCCCACTTGCCTAATAAAAACAATACAACAGTATTTACATTGCAAAGTGCATATGCGTTTTGTGTGCGACTTGTGCTTGTTCTTGGCTTTTCTTCGTGAACATAGATTCAGGAAGGACTCATCCCACACTTTCCACAAGCACGTTGATGATTTGGAGGTTGGATGTGTCCTTTGAGCCTGTGCAATGGATTTTTCTGGTGGAACGCAGCGTGCACAGAACTGGTCTCACCCTTTAAACCAAAGGTTCATCTGCCAGGGCCTAGCAAGCTTGGATGGTGGCAGCGAGGTCCTCAGGTCGTAGGTTTGGTTTGAGTTTCCTTCTCTTAGATGGTTCACCATGCAGGGTTAAACAAGCACCATCTGCCTGGGTTTGTAATTAGAGTTTTCCTTCTCCTAGAATGGTTGCCAAAAGGCTAATGAGCCCATCCTACCCTTTGACGCTCTTTGTCAGACCCTTTGGTTGTGAGCTGCCTGGCATGGGAGGCCCTACCGGTGACTATTTTGCCACCACCAGCATAGCTCACAACTTCATTAGGGTACGCAAGCCTCTCTGTTGGTGCTCCCTTGACTTGTGCTACAATACTGTGTAAACCCAAAAGTCCATTGGTGCATAGCTTTGAAACAAAAAAGAGGGGAACATATATGGTAAGATCATCTCACTTTTAGCTTTTCCAAAGTGCGCTCAAAATATGCTTTATACAATAAGAAGAGACTTGTGTGATAATGTCCTAAGTCAACCTTGTGTCTGTTTAGGTCTTTCTTTGGTTAATGCAGCAAATGATATTCCCTTTATTCTTCCACATTTACCAAAGACTCCCGTCCCCAGATCTACCAAAGAGACATTGTATCCCCACCTCTGTGAATGAGGATAATATTTCCATAGTCAGGACCAACATGGTGCACTAATATCTTCAGAGGATCTCAATAGACAGTGCTCCCATTCCATGTCGGGTACATAAAGTGTTTCTCTAATCCCCATCATGCTCTCACCAAACATGCCATAGAGGTGGAGGGTGCAGACTGCAGCTACTCTGCTTTACGTCTAGTAAATGGTCAGGAAATGCCTAGTAGTGTTGGTCCCAACTAGCTTGGACTCATTGGAATAAATTGTGACTTGTTAATCATAACTTACCCAAGTTCCCATTGATTTCAGTAGTCCTATTATTTTATTTATTTACGTCATTTATATTCTGCCCTTCTCACCCTGCAGGGGACTCAGGGAGGATCACAATGCACATATACAGGCAAAAATTCAATGCCACTGACATACAACATATATAGATAGACATAGAGACAATTTAACATTCCAGAAATCAGTTAAATTTAGCCTCCTCACAAAGTGGTACCTAAATTTGCTACTTGATAGCTGCAACTGTCTTTCGGGTTGCAAAGGTCGACAATGAGCTACACAATTTGGTTGAGAGCTCACCCTGACCCGGGCAGACCTCGAACTCATGACCTTCTGGTCAGTAGGGATCTTATGCAGCTGACACCCAGCCAGCTGCACCATATTCCCGGTGCTCCTATTCTAGCTGGAACTAACTATGGAGCCACTCTTCTTTGTAGCACCAGAGATCCCTTTGATCTGAAACAAAAAGGCAAACCCATGCCCATTCCACACAGCTGAATAAGATCCCACATTATCCCCTTTGAACTTGAATAAATGGCAGTGTGGATTCGGATAACCCAGTTCAAAGCATATACTGCGGGATTTTCTGTCTTGATATTCTGGGTTTAATGGCTGTGTGGAAGGGCCCCTAGTCTCCTTGTGGAGAGAAAAAGTGGTTATAAATAAACAAAGATGTATTTTTATTGTGTTTATTGTTTTTATTGTGTTCATTGTTTTCTGATGTTTTTGATATTTTCTGTGATTTGTTGTTCGGGCACGGCCCCATGTAAGCCGCTCTGAGTCCCCTTTGGGGAGATGGATGCGGGTTAGAAATAAAGTTTATTATTATTATTATTATTATCATTATGACGATGATGATGAGCAGGAGATAATGCAATGAAAAGCTAGAATTCCTTAGGTGAGCACCAATGGGGGGTGCAAACCATGCAATAGTGAATTGTCACATTAAAAGCTTGAAATGCATTAATAAATAATCTTGTTCCTTTATAATAAAAAAAACCCTGAAAGGAATTACTATTTTTGTTTATACCTCTCTTTTTTTAAAAAAAAAAGCGAATGCAACCATTTTTGTACCTATGTTAACTTTGAGCTGCATAGTTGTCAAAACAGTAACATTTTGCATAGTGTGAGCATCATTATACCGTTCTTTTAATCTTAACAGCATTTTATTTATGCCAATTGATCTCTTCATGTAACCAAAAGGACAATGTAAAGAATCTTGGCATTTTCTGATTTGCCATGTTCAGATGCATCAGTTCCTAACGCAAGACCCAAACTGTTTACAATATAATGGTTCCCAAAGTGCTTTTAAGCAAGGCTTTTAGGTTAATTAATTACTCTGTGTACGTGTTTGAAAAACAGTCTTAGGTGAACACATTCTTCTGTGTTCTTCACTATTTATTCGGAGGACAATAAAACAAAGCCCGACTTCTAACAATGATTCAGAAGATCATTGTCTATGCAATCTGCTTACGGAAGCACTCATGGAAAAATAAACATGGATGTGGTGTGTGTGTGTGTGTTTAAATGTCATCATTAATGGCACATGCATTTGCAAACACAAAGGGCACAATTTTGTTAAGGAAAAGCTACTTAGGCTTTGTCAGGGACAGCATGTGCAGACCTGGTGAAATGCAGGCCTTTGAGAAAGAAAAGTTCCATCATTTCAAAGGATGCTTCTTTTCTAGGGATGATAAATCTCAATTTCTTTGACTCCTGTCAAATGTTGAGAACAATGAAGCAGTGTTTTTGTCCTATAGCTTTGGGACATCCAGGAATATACTCCCAGACAATGCAAGAAAACTGAATAAATTACTGCAATGCACTCTATGTGGGGTTACCTTTGAAGACTGTTCGAAAGTTCCAACTAGTCCAACGGATGGCAGCCAAGTTGCCCACCGGAGCGGCATACAGAGAGCATACAACCCCTCTGCTACGCCAGCTGCACTGGTTGCCAATATGCTACTGAGCACAATTCAAAGTGCTGGCTTCAGCCTATAAAGCCATGAATGGTTCTGGCCCATCTTACCTGTCTGAACATTTCTCATACTACGAACCATCGCAAAGTCCAAGATCAGCAGGAAAGTCCCTGCTCTCGACCCCACCATCTTCGCAAGCGCAACTGGTGGAGATGACAGATAGGAGATTCCTAGTGATGGCCCCTTGCCTGTGAAACTCACTACCCAATGACATTGGATTAGTCCCCCCTCTCTTGTCCTTTAGAATGAAACACAAAACCTGGTTATGGGACCAAGAATTTAAACAGTAGAGGCAGCAATTTAGACCCATTACCTTCCAACCCCTGAAATAACGAGACAGACAACCATAATTGGATTCAAATTTGGGCAACCTTTATTTAAAGTTACCTATTTAACTTTAACTTAACTAAACTTAGGTGCCAAGGGAACAAGTTGTGGCCAGGCCGAGGTAGCGTCCGCGAGCGGTCGACCCCTCGGCTACACTGAGTCCCCTATATCACAGAACTGGGCAAACTCTCAAGGAAATGCAGGAAAACCTCTCTGAAAATATTTTACTGGACTCTCAATTTTCTGGGCCAATGATATCCCTCTCACCCTTTAACTGCCGTCAAGGTAAGTGTATTTGTTCATTGGCCCAACCAACTTTGAGGAATGCATGAGTGTATATGGATCTATGGATTTCCCTAACTATTTATGCTGGCCTATTTATAAAACCGCCATCCCAGCTAGCCCCTAATAACAGTATAGGGTAGGTGGGGGAAAAAACCCTAGAACACAGAGGGGGGGAAATTCCTGTCCGGCCCCCAAAGGCAACAACTATATTGTCAACTGGGCAGGAATGGTGGGTCAATGTCTCCAGAAGGAATGAGGCAGGAGGCTGGCCAGAAGAATTAGCCAGCCTCCGTCCATTCCCCTGGAAGGTTCGATGGAGGCAACCAATCACCTCTCTTCGTGGGAGGAGGTAATTACCTTTCCCCGCCCACTGCGTAGGCAGGGAAAGGGCAATTTATGTGAAATACAATGGACTGACCTGGACTATGATTTCAAACCTGTGTGATTTTTTTTTATTTTAAAAGTTCTTTATTATGGTTTCAAACATTAAAAGAAACATATAACACAATCACAAACATCGCGGGGGAAAAGGGGGGAGGGATATGATAACACAGGGTATAGGGAAAAGGAAAAAAAAGAAAGGACAGGAAAAAAATAAAAAAATAAAAAAGGGGGAGGGGGGGCAGGGGCAAGTGTGGGGGAAAGAAATAAAAACAAAACATGGGGGTTGAGGGGTAGTTTGTTCTTGTAGTTTTTTCAACATGCGGTTATATTCTTAATCTTGTCCTCCTCTTTATCAATTTGCTATTTTTATAGAAAAATACAAATATAATCAAACCTGTGTGATTTTAACAATATTTTAGTAATTTAAAGCATTAACAAATTGTTTTAATTGTTTTTTTCATTTATTACTATCCTTGGCATTGAATGAATGTGACAACCTGTAGAGCACCTCCTGATGCTGTTCAAGAGTACTTAGAACAAGGGTAGCCATATACCCATAGCCAATCAGCATCTCAAGTTAGAGCCCCACTCATTTTTGTACACAGAAAAATGTCCTACCTATCACCTTCCACAAGATATGAAAGGGTATATAAGTAAAAGTAAAGGCTTCCCTTTGACATTAAGTTTAGTCATGCCCAACTCTGAGGAGTGGTGCTCAACTCCATTTCTAAGCCAAAGACACAGAGTTTCCTGTAGACACCTCCAAGGTCATGTGGCCAGGCTGACTCCATGGAGCACCTTTACCTTCCCACTGAAACAGTACCTATTGATCTACTGACATTTGCATGTTTTTGAACTACTAGGGTGGTAGAATTTGGGGCTAACAGCGGGAGCTCACCTTACTCTCCCTATGAACCATCGAGATGTTTAAGATCATCTGGAGAGGCCCTGCTCTTAGTCCCGCCTTCTTTGCAGGCGCGACTGGTGGGGATGAGAGACAGGGCCTTTTCAGTGGTGGCTCGTCGGCTTTGGAATGCCCTCCCTAAAGACATCAGATCGGCCCCTTCCCTCCTGATGTTTCGCAAGAAAGTCAAGACCTGGTTATTTAAGCAGGCATTTGTTGATGAAATATAAGGCTTAATTGGATATAAGGAATGATGACGATGTGATGGAAACTGATTTCAACATGACGCTGAGGCTGCAATTGTATGTTTTTAATTGTTAAATTGTTATTATATTTTTTTCTGGGGGGGTGACTTGTTGCTGTGTTGTATTGAGGGCAGAGACTGCCTGTGTAAACCGTCCCGAGTCGCCTTCGGGCTGAGAGGGGCAGTATAGAAACGTGACAAATAAATACTCCCTGGATTTGAACCAATGACCCTTCAGTCAGCAAGTTCATGAGCTTAGAAGTTTAACCCTCTGCACCACCGGGGTTATCTGAAATTGTATATACATAGCCATAAACCCCAGTTATATATATGTTACCAATAAGATGCCACCCTAAGAATCATATTGTTCAGCTAATTCAATGAAGCTATCATATGTGTGTGTGTGTGTGTGTGTGTGTGTGTGTGCATGCGCACACAAGTAATTATTTTAGCATATACCAATTTTGCTCTTCTTGGTGCCCTTTCTCTGCCACCTGAAATGCAACTATGAATGACTGTAGTCGACAAGACTGCCAGCTCTGATTATTATTATTCCTTCAAGAAATTCATTTAAGCAAGAGCCCAATGGAGTTGGCAGGCCTTAGCTGTACTTTTTGGGAATCTCACATTCATTTGTTAAAAAAAGAAATAAACTAAGCAGTCAGTGGCAGTAAGAGTTTTATTTTCTCAAACCATCTTAGGAGTGCAAAGGTGATAAATGGAGTAGTAACAGTTCCAATGAGCCACCAGAAGCAACAGCAGAAACTGTCTTGTATAGCATATGTATAGTTCAGGCCTTGTCTTCACACCTCTGAATGTAACAAGAATACCCATCAAATTCAAGCTGTTGCTATACCCAAGGAAAAAAATATTCATTGAGTCGTCACTCAAGAGTTACCTGGGGAAATTATTTTGCGAGACTCACAACCGAGGTTGCTTTCAGAATAGCAAACTAGCTGATGTTGTATAGGCAGAGAACATATGTGATTATAGGACTTGTTCAGCAGCCTTATACTAAAGCAGATCAACGTCTTGTTCAGTAGTAATGTCAGATGTAAAAGCTGGTATCTTGATTGCAGTGTTTAAATTAAATCTAAAATGTTGTAACTTCTTTGTATTGTCATTTGTGATTGTGGCACTATTCACTGCAATGCCCTGCCCACCAGTATCCCATATCACAATTGCTTAGGACGGCTGTTTAAGGCTGAGGGGGATACCATTGGTCCAGAAATTTTGAGAGTCCGGTTAAGTATTTCCAGAGAGGTTTTCTTGCGTTTTCCTTGAGAGGTTGCCCAGTTTTGTGTTATAGGGGACTCAGGAGAGTTTTTCAGTGTAGCCGAGGGGTCGTTCACTCACGGACGCTACCTCGGCTAGGCCACACCTTGTTCCCTTGACACCTGAGTTTAGTGAGGCTAAACTTAAATAGGTAACTTTAAAATAAAGGTTGCCCAAATTTGATCCAATTACTATTGTCTGTCTCATTATTTCGGGGGTTAATATTTGTTTCTCATCTTTTCTTGTATTTAACACATTTCCCATATATGTATAACCTCTCCATTGGCGCCCCCTGGACGTGGGGGAAAGGGATGCGAACCTTAATGAAGTTGTGAGCTATGCTGGCGGTGGCATAATAGCCACCGGTAGGACCTCCCATGCCAGACAGGTCACAACCGAAGGGTCTGACAAAGAGGATCAATGGGCAGGATGGGCTCTCTAGCCTTTTGGCAACCATCCTAAGAGAAGGAAAACTCTGATTTCAAACCTGGGCAGATGGTGCTCGTCCAACCTTGTAAGGTCAACCACCTAGAAAAGGAAACTCAAATCAAACCTACGACCTGAGGACCTCGCTGCCACCATCCTAAGCTTGCTAGGCCCTGGCAGACAAACCTTTGGTTTAAAGGGTGAGGCCAGTTCTGTGCATGCTGCACTCCACCAGAAAAATCCATTGCACAGGCTCGAAGGACACATCCAACCTCCAAAAACGAAATCATCGGCACACTTGTGGGGAGTGCGGGATGAGCCCTTCCCAAGAATCTTTGTTTGTGAAGTAATGCCAGAGAGATAATCTCATGTGTACATTTTTCCAATGTACACGTGATTTTCTGAGGATTTTCTCTTCACCAAAACTTGTTGCAAACTATGAAAAAATTGAAGATATTACAGCAGAACAGATTTCATTCCCTTGCCAGTTTCGCAGGCTGTGATACAGATATTTTTTGTAGGACCTTTCTTTAAAAAAATGTTTTTCTATTATCACAACAGTTCCACAGCAGAAACTTTTAGCAACTTACTCTCAAGAAAACTGCGCCATTGAAACAACAGCTAATAGTGGTACTGTTCCAGTCTCTCCAATCATCTTGTTGTAATCAAGAATTTCCAAAGAACAATTGCTTTCCAAACCAGATAACCATTTGAAAGACTGTGTTCTGCTCTCCGTATAAATCACCTCTATGATGGCATGCCTGACTATTCAAATTTAGCCAACATCCCAATGCTCCCCCCCTTTGCTAGAAGCTTAAGCTAAACAAGATCTCACCCCCAACTACAAAATCTTTTTTAATGTATTCCTTGTGCTACTTCTGAATATTAATAAAAATTAATAATTAATTTTGCCTTTGGCATTGCAAGATATACTAGTTTTAATTAGTGTACTGTACTCCTATACAATTAAAAAATAATTGATGTCCACACTTGTTGGCGGTCTCTGTGATCTCTTCCACTGTTGTTGTCAACAAATGCCTTAAAAAACAAGTCCAAGTGTGTTGCTCTGTCCATTTGATTTACACACCAAAAGTAACAGACAAATCTTTTATGATGAAACAGAACAGTTTTCTCTTTAAATTATCCACAAGTATATTAACTAGAGAGGGAGGGGGGCATTAAAAGCAGGAGGCTGCAAGAAATTATGGAAAGGCTATAAAAATGTTACAGCTATCAATGAATTTGCCTGGAAAATATCCGCAAATTGACAGCACATCCTGTCTCCAAAGTGGAGTGGCCATCTTGTATTTGTTATGTCAGTTCTATCAAGCATTTAATTTTGATGTCCTCCTTAATCAGCCTCAGTTATTCCAATTCAGCATATCATGTTGCTGTTTTACTACATCATTTTAATTGTACCATGAACTACTTCATTATAGTTCATCTCTTTCCTCTCAAAGGATGGATGTCGAGGCTCCAAGTGCAGATCCTCATGGGGATAAAAACTAACTTCCCTTCAAAGTATTTGCATCTGCAAGATTGAATAAACAGAAGTTTTCATTGTTAAGAATGCTTAAACAAAAAATCCCAGGGTATAAACCTCCGGAAAAGGTTTTGGGTTGTGTTTTTTTCTTCAAAACACACACACACTTATTGATATGAAAAAGGAGCACAATTTCCCCCCTACTATAGAAGTATGTGTTACAGTACTTAATGAGAAGGAAAAATGATTTGGAATAAAAGCCATTTGAGAACAAGAACAAAAGTGATAATGTTGGAGAGAAGTGTTCAGGTTGAATGGAAGGCTTTCCTGGTACGTATTTCTCACAAGATTATTGTAGATGAAAGGAACCAGGAGTGCCTTAAGCCAGTTCAACTCTTTATAGTAACAAGGGGATAATTAGACTTTTCCCCATCAAGAAACCATGACACTCTCCAATCTGTATGGAGATATATAGACCTTTGAGTTAGGAGGTCTAGCTGCTATTATCAATTTCTATATTGTAGCAATGATATTGAGGGCATTGTGGCAGTGCTATTATTGTCCCATCCTTATTTCCATCTTGTTCACTATAATACTACATTTTTTGATGGGACGCTTCCCACCAGCATGTAACTCATTTATGAAACAGATGGCAAGCTATTCAACCCCAGCAGACTGAAAGCCAAAACCAAGGTCACAACATGTTTTATAGAACTCCAATATGCTAGTGATAAACCTGGGGTTCCAGGCTCAGTGATGAGTCCAGGATCACACCCAAACTGTGAACCTGCGTCTCAGGGGGAGTGTAACTCCATCTAACATAAGGTTATAGCCTGTGTTAGATGGGGTCACACTCCCCCTGAAGACGCAGGTTCGCAGTTTGGGTGTGATCCTGGACTCATCACTGAGCCTGGAACCCCAGGTTTCGGCGGTGACCAGGAGAGCATTTGCTCAATTAAAACTTTTGTGCCAGCTGCGCCCATACCTTGGGAAGTCTGACTTGGCCACGGTGGTCCACGCTCTGGTTACATCCCGTATAGATTACTGCAATGCTCTCTACATGGGATTGCCTTTGAAGACTGTCTGGAAGCTGCAACTAGTCCAACGGACAGCAGCCAGGTTGATAACAGGAGCGGCATTCAGAGAGCGTACAATTCCCCTGTTGTGCCAGCTCCACTGGCTGCCAGTTTGCTACCGGACACAATTCAAAGTGCTGGCTTTAGCCTTTAAAGCCCTAAACGGTTCAGGTCCTACTTACCTGTCTGAACGCATCTCTCCCTATGAACCATTGAGTTGTTTAAGATCAACTGGAGAGGCCCTGCTCTCGGTCCTGCCTTTTTCGCAGGCGCGATTGGCGGGAACGAGAGACGGGGCCTTTTCAGTGGTGGCTTTTCGGCTTTGGAACGCCCTCCCTAGAGACATCAGATCAGCCCCCTCCCTCCTGACATTTTGCAAGAAAGTCAAGACCTGGCTGTTTGAGCAGGCATTTGCTGATGAAATGTAACGGTTTAATTAGATATATGGAATGACGACGATGTGACGGAAAGTGGTTTCAACATTACGCTGAGACTGCAATTGTATGTTTTAAATGTTAATTTGTTGTTATATGGTTATTTTTTGGGTTGTTTGCTTGGGTTGTATTGGAGGGCAGAGACTGCCTTGTGTAAACCGTCCCAAGTCACCTTCAGGCTGAGAGGGGCGGTATAGAAATGTGACAAATAAATAAATAATGTAGTCTGTGTTCATCCAGAAGAAGACCAACAAGCCACTCTAAACACCTTTGAAGAGGCCATTAAGAATGGAGTTTTGATATGGGGATCCCAGTGAGTCTTCCGTGTAATGAATGGTCCGAGGTATTAATTCTCTCTTTCTTGTACAAAATACAACTAAATAGTACATGTGTAACATCCTCTACCTCTGTTGCCCCACAGATACAGAAACATTCATTATATGGAACCTGGTTAAACCTTCCATGTTTAAGCATTGTATCCGTCTGTTCAAATCTGGTTCCAGTGAATACCCTCTTGAGATGTTTAGGCATTTCTGACTTTAGGTATTCGGCTGTTTGAAAAGTGTGTTTGAAGCGATTTAGCCATTCCAGTGAGCTGGCTTTACTGAAGGTACCAATGTCTTTCTGGTCCTCTACTAATAAATATTGAAAGCTGAACTATTTTTCAAAGCAAAGAGAAAAATGCAAAAAAAATTGCTGAAGAACAAAATGAATAGGGAATTACATTGTAGAAGGATTGTCCCAATCTTCTTTTGCAGTGACTCCGACCAATATGTTTCCTATGTGCCACAGTTAATTTTTAAATGCCTCTAGTGTTTAAATGTCTAAAGAAAAAGTTTTAAAAGCGTAATTTCTAAATAAGCATGGGAGGAGTAGCAATCTCTTATATCTGATCATTGATCCCCCAAATTTGTTCAACGCCTCATTGATCAGAGAAATGAGCAGCAGAGGAACCGAGGAACCAGATGGAAAACTCCATCCCTGTTCCTTTCCTTATATTGCTAGATATTAAGCATAAAGATACCCCAGCAGATCAGATATTTATGCAATTAATGCTCATGATTAACAGTCCCAATGGTCATTTTAACTCGAAGGGTTAGTAATTCAAGTAACCTATTTAAGAATCTGTATTAAAGGGCTTTAAGCATTACACTGAAGTTTCAGTGGATTTTAAATATTATTCCTTCAATTGGCTAGTTGCCAATTGAAGGGAGACATGGGGGATGTTTCTTTTGAGTGAATGCTAAGCACATATCTCTTCAAGAATTAATGAAAAAGAATTATTATCAGACAATCTGATGAAAACTTTAAAAGACAAACAAAAACAAAACATAACTCTTGTCTTCCTGAAAGAGTCGTTGCATGGTGGTGGGATGCATACCTTTAAAAAATGCCCAACTTTCATTTGAGGGTCAAAAAAAATTCAAGGAAGGCCTTTCAAAAGTTTAGTTTGAAGTTTTAAAGGGAAGATTTGTAGGAATCAAACGCTGCTACCAAGTGACAGGTTCCATGTCATGGGGACAACAAATCCATTCTAGGTTTTAGTTTGAATCTGAAAGGAATTGTTCAAAGTTCTGAACTTATTTGGGGGAAAGAAGTGATTTTAATGTTTGTGTATATTTATAGTCCTCTCCATTGGCGCCCCCTTGTCGCGGGGGAGAGGCTTGTGTACCCTAATGAAGTTGTGAGCTATGCTGACGGTAGGGCCTCCCATGCCAGACAGGTCACAACCTAAGGGTCTGACAAAGAGCGTCAATGGATAGAATGGGCTCTCTAGCCTTTTGGCAACCATCCTAAGAAAAGGAAAACTCTAATTTCAAACCCGGGCAGATGGTGCTCGTCTAACCCTTTAAGATCAACAATCTAGAGAAGGAAACTCAAATCAAACCTACAACCTGAAAACCTCACTGCCACCGTCCTAAGCTTGCTACGCCCTGGCAGACGAACCTTTGGTTTAAAGGGTGAGGCCAGTTCTGTGCATGCTGCGCTCCATCAGAAAAATCCATTACACAGGCTTGAAGGACACATCCAACCTCCTTAGTCATCAATGCACTTGTAGAAAGCATGGGATGAGTCCTTCCTAAGAATCTTCATTCTGTAATACTAGAGATATTTATAGTTTATGTCCCGGCATTGAATGTTTGCCGTATATATGTTGTGTTCCGCCCTGAGTCCCCTGCAGGGTGAGAAGGGTGGAATAGAAATGTTTTAAATAAATAAATAATAAAGAAAGAAATGTCACCAAAGCCACCACTACCCACAGTTACCTGACTTTCCCCTTATAATGGCTACTGAGAATGTGAAAAGTGTTCTTTAAGTGAGAAAGAAGGTGGAAATGCTCTGTTGGCAGTAGTTGGGTATGCAAATAAAGGGATCCTGCCTTAGTGACAGACATTTTCACCCCTTAGAACATTTTACAAATGAAATGGACACTTGTGGCCATGCAACACCAGAGTGTCATCAAATTGTTAATGAGATGAGCACACAAGATCAGAGACACTGCAGTGGGTTCCTTTTTGTCTGATTCTATAACAGGCATCCTCAAACTGTGGCCCTCCAACTATTTGGGCCTTCAACTCCCTGAATTCCTGACAATTGAACAAGCTTGTTAGGGCCTCTGGAAGTTGTAGGCCCAAACAGCTGGAGGGCCACAGTTTGAGGATGCTTGGTCTACAGCAAAGGGCAAGGTCCCGGGAGCCCTCTCCTTTCTTCTCGTATGAGTTAACTGAATGCAAACTGCCTTTGTACTTTGAATTTATTCTGCAGCAATGGAAGAAAACCAAGGAAATGGCAGCAGGAGGAGGGAGTAACTAAGAGTAGCTGAAATCATAGCACAACTAATGATTAATTTGGATTATCCCTGCCAAATCAAGAGAGTAGAGTATGTGCTTTAGGACCTGGTTGGGAGGCAAAGCTCTTCAGAGCAGCAGAGGCAAGAAGAACCTTACAGCAGGTGGTGGGAGGAGTTTAAGAAGCTGGTGAAAACATAGCTGTGCAACAAGGCCTTCGCCAATGAGGGTGGAGACCACTAATTGACTAAAGTCACTGACCACCAGACATGGACTGTATACAAGGACTGAGCTGGATATGATTTTACTGTGGCGAATAGTTTTTATGTATTTATTATATTGGTAACTGTTAATTTTATTGTGAATTTTATATGTTTTTAGATTTTAAATGTTAGCATTGAATTATTGTTGTTTGCCAGTCTGAGTCCCTCTACAGAGGTGAGAAGATCGAGGTATAAAAGTTTTAAATAAATAAATAAATATCATCATAACTGAAAACTTATGCCAAGCATTTAGATGTAAAGTTCAGGCAGCCAAAGAAATGAAGCGGTCAAAGTTACTAAGAGAATCTGAAGCATGGGGGGAAAAGAGTTCAAGGTATACATATCCTGACATACCTTGGACAGCTCCTTCAATTCAGGAACAATCAATCGTTTTATTTCCCACACGTAATTTCTGCATTGGGTTACCCATGAGTGTGCTCTATCCAACATCTAAATTAAACTAATTAAAAAGGAGTATTCAACTGTATATTTAACACTATCCAAATGTGTTTCTTTAATCATCTAAGGGAATGCATCTCTCACTCTAAATCTCACACTATGGCTTTCTAAATTCTTTCCCTTATGGAATACATGTTTAAAAATATAATTTCATATTAGCTGTTTTAAAATGACTGTGTTGGAACCATTCAAGCTCTAAAATGAGTGCATTCTGGTCTACAGAGTCATATAGGAGGTGAAGTCTGGTTCATTTTATACTGGAACCTGCAAATACCAAATTGGTCAGTTATCTTTAACTTTACCCCAACCATCAGTAGATTTACTTAATCAACAATGGTGCATTCCTTGGTAGTTCATTACAGAAACCACTTTGAAGACACACAAACACATGAAAGAGAAAGTGCACTCACATTAAGAAGATATACTGAGTTATCATCTAGATGATGAGGACAACACAACAGACATATTGTTTTAATATAAAGGGTATACTTGACTCTTTCCATGTGTGTCTGTATGGGTAGTCTAGCTCATGTCCTTGATGTCTGGTGCCATTATGCTGTCCCACTGTATCTCTGAATCCTGTCCATCAAAAGAATCACGAAACACATAACAATGATTCACTGGGCAGGAATGCAGCTACAGCAGAGGAAAGTTACTCAGGGTACTAATCTAATCTATCTCTACTCTAGCTAAGGGATGGAGACTAATAGGATGGGAAGAAGTGGAGAAACCTCCACAAGCAGATCGGTTTTTATCACGGAGAGGCCTGTTTAGATAGACATAAAGGGATAATACTTTGAGACACTCAAACTGTCTAACCCTATTTCTACTTCCCACAACTCAACATCACTTCCTGAATATGAAGCCAGCTGAGAATGAAGGCACCCTTGCCTCTATGTAGCCCAATAAAGACCCAGTGTTGATTCAGAGTGCAATGGGATGGAATCCTGACCATCCAGTGGGCTAAAACACAGTTTGGTTCTGATGGGCAGCCACCTTTACATTGGTAGTTTTGCTGGGGAAAATGGAAGGAAAAAGGAAGAGGGGCCGACCAAGGGCAAGATGGGTGGATGGTATCCTTGAAGTGACTGGCTTGCTCTGGCGTGGGCTGGTCCAAGAGGTCACAAAAAGTTGGGAGCATCTGAACGAATGAACAAAAGCAATAGTGGCTACTGAGCTCGAGAAACCTCCTGGCCATCCCTGCACACCATTGCTGTGGTTTTTAGCTTTGAATAGACACAGCTTGTGTAAGAGTCCCCCCAGGGGTAAGGAAAGTGGTATATAAATACTGTAAATAAATCAATAAAGACACATAATGGCTTTCTTCTACTCTGACAAGAAGGGCTCACAGGGAAATCTTGTGCGAGCATGTGGCAGCCACACAGTGTGCCACATGACACCAAATAGGGAAGTAGCTGTGCCTGGCAGCCACTTGGGCCATTTTGGGTGAAAAAAACATGGTAGCTGTATCCTTGCCATCACGGCCATCTAACCAGGCCAAACAAGCTGAAGAAGCCAAAGGCAAATGGCTAAAATGAATCCATACACAAGTCTAGTTTTAATTGTATTGAAATGCTTTAATGTACGTCACTTTGAGTGTCATTGTGGAGAGAAAAAGCAGGGTATAAATAATAATGAAAATAATAATAATTGCTGACATTGGCAAGGTTGCCTACATGACTTGGAGTGGGAAGAGGCGAAAGGCAGGGGCAATTCTCCTCTTCCCTTTGTTCACTCTTGATAAGATGGCATCCAGGAATATCCAGGAGTTCTTAGGAGCTCTTTGGCTGCAGCTACAATAGCAACAGAATGAGAAAGGTAAGTGCCACTCCCTGTCCCTGCACCACTGAGACTTGGGACGACAGGATGGCCATGTGAACAATGGAACCCGTTCTGAATCCCAACCAGCCCAACTGTTTACACAGCTGCTGCCCTGAAATGTGGGGCTGTTCTGGAGCTTCAGGGATTTTGCTGAATGTAAGGTCAAACTGCATTAAGCGGCCTTGTCTTGCATTGGGGGCAAAAAGGTCCTGTACATCATATGCGCACAATGGAGCCAATTCTCACCTACGGCTTGGTAAACTAACAATTTAGATATGTCCTAGGTCCCCCAATGGTGCAGTGGATTTAACCACTGAGCTGGTGAACTTGTTGACTGAAAAGTTGGTGGCTCGAATCTGGGGAGCAGGGTGAGCTCCCACTGTTAGCCCCAGCTTCTGCCAACCTGGCAGTTCAAAAATATACAAATGTGAGTAGATCAATAGGTTCTGCTTCTGTGGAAAGGTAACAGCGCTCCATGCAGTCATGCCGGCCACATGACCTTGGAGATGTTTATAGACAACGTCGGCTTTTCAGCTTAGAAACAGAGATGAGCACCACCCCCCAGAGTCAGACACGACTAGACTCAATGTCAGAAGAAATTTTAACCTTTACCTTTTATGAGTCATTCACATGAGCCACAAAAGCCTGTCATGAATTATCCCCATTTTTTCCCTTACATCAAAATAATGATGTTTTAACTCATCAAAGAAGGTTTGCATGGGAAAATAACATCCCTTTGAGCACCTGTATCATCATAATTTCTGTGCTTAGTTTACTGAGATCAAGTTATCAAGTTATGAAGTGTTAATCACTTGGAATGCTTTAGCAGAATAATTTGTAATATATATTATTTTTTGAAAGAAAGCAAAAAAAGATCTCTGCAAAAAATGCTGTAAAAAGTATTGCTTTGTGACTCTCTCTAGAAGCATTAGCTGTGAGTGTTCAAGATTTCCTAAATACCAGAATTATTACAATGTGCTCCCCTGTTTACTTTAGGCCATAAAAATGACGGAGCGCTATATGGTGTAAGTTAAGCTTAGCACCTTCCTGTCCTAAGTGTAAACAAGCAAATACATTTGCTACTGCATTACTTTTATGTCGAAGACCAGCAGATGATAGGAAGTTTACTGCCAACATCAGCCTGACAATTAGGGCTGGAAAACTGACGTTGTCACTACCCTTCCTATTCTTCAGCATTACCATTTTTGTAGGATGGGGAAGAAGTATTTCATTGTAATAGAGTTTTGGAATGGGGGTCAAAGAGGACAAATCTTGTTCCATGTTGAAGAACTTCTTATTAGTAGGAAAACCCATACATTTTGAGATCTCGGTGTCATACAAACAGAATACTAACAATCCAATAAAAGTTTGCATTGAAAAGTAGGCTGGAAGTAGGATGAATCTCATCCACAGCAAACATGGTATGTCACTTGCCTTGGTAGGTGTATATCCTCTAAATGTCCTTGTTTGGCAAAAAAAGAGGTTCTGATTAATCCTATGTTATCTCCCTACCCCAACTGCTTTCAAAATGTCCCGATTTCTCCACTTTCTCCCTTACTTTAGTTGCTGAAAATTGAGTTCGAAGTGTAGAAGTTGTTTGCACTCAATGAGCAAGTGTAGAAGTTGTTTGCACTCAATGAGCAAGAGTGGAGAAGAAGAGGAGACCGACTCACATCCTTCCTTTTATATTCAGGCAAAGACAGTCTGTCATAGTTCGTCCTGCCTTGTCTGGTTTCCCACAGTAATTTTTGACATGTTGGCCAAACTTTAGTGTTGCTTGCCCACATAAGTTTTTCAACTGTGAAATGTTGGAGAGCCTGCTTAAGTGTTGGAGTATCTAACTCCCCTGTTTAGCCAGAAGAATTTCATATTCTTAGCCAGAGCTTTCTAGTGCCTTACCAAACCATATGCCTCAAGGATTCAGTGGCATGGAGCCATTGAGGTTGAACTGGAATCATAGTGCTATGATTGTATAGTGTGAAAGCATCTATGAAGCCCTGGAAGTCAGGGATTGCCAGGGCTTCAGAAACACTTTGGTCATTACACTGTCAAATTATGAGCGTAGGATTGGGGGTGGGCACATTGTTAAATAACTATGTTGAAGGAGCTTCATGATCATAGTTAGGATGATGATGTAGGACTTCAGCTGTGATGTTTTGTGTAAAATACCCATAGAACACCACCTGTTTTCTGCACAATGCTTTATGTTCAGGGAACTCTTTTTTGTGCAGAAAATGAGGTTGCATAAAACCTGCAAATTTTTCTTGGTAGAATAACTGCTCAGGAATATTTTGAGACTTTCAATTCCATGAGAAAATTGTCTGGGCATATCTACATGAGCAGGACAAACCAGGACAGGTGAAAAATTGGCCTTTTTGCATTCACATCTCATCTGCAACACAGGAACAAGAGCACTAAATGTGTTAGCCAAAGTTGTGGAATACCTTGGAAGCATCAGAACAGCCCTCACACTGTTCAGATGTCCACCCCAATTTCTCAGGTTTCTTGCTGTGAAGATGGAGAGTGGCACCTACTTTGGTGGGTCCTGCCACTGTCATCGCATTCTGGCCATTGCTGATGTCTGCAGAGAGAGAGAGGGAGATCGTCCTCTTCCTTTCCCCTCTTCCCTCTCCAAATCTTGTGTGCATCATTGCAAACATTAGCAATTGTGCCAAGGAAGGTCATGGCCATCATAATGACAATGACAACAGAACTGCCAAGGTAAGGATCCAGCAGGGCTCCATCCTGCAGAATACTACACTTCGCATGAGCTCTAGGGTTTCTTATCCATGTAGATCAGTGGTTCTCAACCTGTGGTTCCCCAGCTGTTTTGACTTCAAGAAATCCTAACAACTGGCAAACTAGCTGGGATTTCTGGGAATTGTGGGCCAAAATACCTGGGGACCCACAGGCTGAGAACCACTGATGTAGATGCATCTTCTGTCATTCTTCCCAATTGTTAGAGAATGCGTGTCTTGAAAATGAATAATGACAACTGTTCTTCTAGCTCTTGTCATTCCTAGGCTAAAAGCAGCTAAAACTGGCCAAAAACACTTTAGACCACTAAGGCCTCCTGGGTCTTTAGTGAGAAAGTTGAGTCTCCATTTTTCAAGCCCCACACATATTCTCTCAAGTAGAGTGCAGCCCTATTAAAATCAGGGGAAACTTCATGGACCCGACAACTTTCCTTCACAACAGCAAAGAGAAGATATGTGGATGAGCCCACTCGCCACTTCTCTCAATCAATGGCTTATAAAGACACAACGCCTTCAAATCTAAATTTCAAGTACTTATCCAGTTAAATTATTCAGGATTAGAAATAAATTTCTTTCAACTGAGAGCCATAGTCATATTTTAACCTGAATGTTAGGACAAAATGTCTTTATTCCCATATACTTATTTGGACATCTGTAACTTTTGGGGGCATTTAATCTTATATAGAATGTTTTCCCCTTATAATTTATACCGGGAAAAACATCTCAATAATATATTGCTGTAGTCATTAACACTGTTTAACAGTTTCAGTGGTAACCCCCTGTTTCACATGCTCATAAATTGCAAAAACATTCATCTTTTAAAGCTAAATCGAAGGAGGGATGAGTGAAGTTCCTTTAGGCATTTTTGAGTAATGACCACAGAAATGTATCTATACAGGCAAGTGGGCTTTTATGAAAGAATTAGCACTGCAGCCTTAAATACAGTTAAGGGGTAATTCTTAAAACACTTAGTTCTGATCCATCTTGTTCATTTTCAAATGGAATGGCTCTACAGGAAATAAAGGTTACTTAACTCCAACTGGCCTGGTCCTACTATTAGGAAGAAGGAACCAATTGTCTTTGGCTTAAGGGAGTACAGGTTAGGTGTGAGGTACGAATGCTTACAATATACTTGAAAATGCAGTCTAGCCCTCTGTTAAAAGCCCTTTCCTTTAAAAATGCCAGTTTTAAAAATGTGCCAAAATAGAAAAGTCCTTGCATGCCAATGAAATAACAGCAATGGAGGAGACATTCCAGCTTCCTTAGGAAGAGAGTTTCCAACTTTATGGGCAGCCATTGAGAAGATGTTCTGGTCCCCACTTACCATATTAATTGAGATAATGATATTGAAAAAAACTGCCTTTCCAGAGACTATAGGGGTCCAGGCAAGCTTAGATAGGTAGAAACTCCATGCAGTCATGACCTTGGAGGTGTCTATGGACAGCACTGGCTCTTTGACTTAGAAATGGAGATGAGCACCAACCCCCAGAGTCAGACACGACTGGACTTGATGTCAAGGGAAATCCTTTACCTTTACCTAGTCGAACAATCGAGAAGATTTTTTGTACCCAAATGGCAAAATGACGCTTCCTTCTCTCCCACCTACGTTGCGGTCAGAATTCAATTCAAGAAGGATATTGAGAATAATAGAATCATAGAGTTGGAAGATACCTCATGGGCCATCCAGTCCAACCCCCTGCCAAGAAACAGGAAAATTGCCTTGCCACCCATGACAGATGGCCATCCAGCCTCTGTTTAAAAGATTCCAAAGAAGCAGCCTCCACCACACTCTGGGGCAGAGGGTTCCACTGTTGAATGGCTCTCACAGTCAGGAAGTCCTTCGTAATGTTCAGATGAAATCTCCTTTCTTGCAGTTTGAAGCCATTGTTCGGCATCCTAATCTCCAGGGCAGAAAACAAGCTTGCTCCCTCCTCCATATGACTTCCTATCACATATTTATACATGGCTATCATGTTTCCTCTCTATGTTATTTTCTGTATGCAGGGGTAAAGATGTGGTTTACTGAGGGTGTGAGTTTGGTGTGACCCTGGCTTATATAGGTTAAACAGGAAGCAACCACCCACTCCCAGAGAGCTTCAAATGAGTCACTAATTGCTCCCCTGCAACTGTCAATCACTGCTGGATAAAGAATTTAGCCTCACCTCACCTCTCAAACAAAATATTCCAGAAGCTGGAATGTATCCAGAGAAGTGGAGACAAAATGGTGAAAGGTCTGGAAGCCAAACCCTATGAAGAATGCCTTAGGGAGCTGGTGATGGTTAGCCTGGAGAAGAGAAAGTCAAGAGAAGCAGACATGCCAGTAATGGATTCAAGAAGAAGAATAGATTCCATCTAAATATTAAGAAGAACCTCCTGATGGCAAGAGGTATTCAACAGTGGAGTGTGTTCTTTAATGTTTAAGAATGGAATAGTCTGCCTGGAAAAGTAGAGGACTCATGCTTTTTGGAAGTATTTAAACATAAGTTGGATAAAGAGCATTTGAGAGTGATTTAGTTGTGGATTCCTGCATGGGAGGAGTTTTGTCTATGTGGTCCCTGTAGTTCCTTCAAGTTCTATGACTGTATGGCCTCACTACATGTGTTAATGAGCTCACAAGACACTTATGCAAATGACCAATATTAATAATATAATTACCACTGTTGGTACTTTTATTTTCCCCTTGGTCTGATTGTCTACAATCACATTTCCATAAGCACACTCATGAAAGTCTCCATAATGCTTCAAGCAGGGCTGTAGCCAGGATTTTGGTTGGGGGTGCTGAGTTTGGTTCGGGGGGCTGAGACTGGGTGGAAGAGGGTCTACCCTAGCAAGCCTTTTGTATTGTTATCCCAATAACCCCATTAATGTGGGATATAATGAGCATGGTGATCAGATCATGATATGAATAAACATAACAGTTTAAATAATGTACCAGTAAGGCCTTGTGGACCACCCTGAGAATTTCGGGGGGGCTGAAGCCCCCTTAGCCCCCCCCCCCGGCTACATGCCTGGCTTCAAGCATCTAATGGAATTGGCTATAGTTCATGAAAGTTTCTGATAGAATAGATGTGTTGGCCATTACAATACCACAATATTCTTCATGGTTTTTGCTGCAGAATAAAATATGGCTGCCCTTTGGGAAATTCTTAAACAATGAAGAAATTTATGAGGGCATACGTTTCCATGGAAATTGTCCATCACATACATGAAGTGCTGCCACAAAGTGAGTGATTCCTGGCCATAAAACATTACCTCTTCAAGAATTTTAGTTGCGTATTCCCTTGGCAAGGCTGGTTGTAAAATCATGAGGCATGGGAAGAATAACCCTATCATAAGGCAAAAATGGGAAGGGGTTATTGTCATCTTTGTAAAAAAAATTAAACCCTAAAGTTTAGGAACAAGGTGAAGGGCAATGCAAAAATCGTAAGAGGGTTGTAAGTCGTAAGAGTTTTGTTAAATCTGTACTTAAGACCCGCATAACGAAGACTGTGCAGTGCCTCCCCCAATACAAATGAATTAAAACATCCAGTTACACAGTTTTTGTAAGAAGTATCTGTCGTAAATTGTATTGAGTCAACTTATTATTTCAGCGCAGCACAGGCAAACTTGTTAGGTCACATGCTATCCTCAAGCTATCAGAATGCACAGGAGTGGGACAGCTTTTCCCAGCTGGTTTTTGTGCTCAAGCCCTTCCTGGAAGCCACCATTTGTGCTTCAACAGCACTTCTCAGTCAGGTGGTCTCTTTGGTGATAAGTCTGAGGAAGCACTTGCATGCACTGGGGGAGGGGGCGTACGCTTGATGGCCTGATTGGAAAACAGGCCTGCCTGGTGCAGGACGCGATCAGCAACCTGACTTTTGTCATCAAGGAATGTCTGGAACCACTGCTAAAGAGACAGGTGCCCTTGGGGGAGTGGGGGGGGGGGAGACTAGCCAACCACTCCACTCCACTTCAGCCAGCAACCATTGACAGCATGCAATGGTCCATTGATTCCATCTCCTTCTCATCTCCTCCCTTTTCCTTCTTTGATAGACTGACTACCTCTTTTGGGTAGACTGACTACCTCTTTTGGGGTGTGTGGCCATTATTTATTTTTATTTATGTTATCTCTTTCTCTGCCACCTTCTGAATTAGTGCAGCAGATGACCAGCTATGCGGTACTGGTAGAAGCACTCTATCCCATTGGACATTGTGAAAACCTTCTCAAAATATTAATTCTAGAAAAAAACCCATTTCATCAAAGTTGACTAGCTGCAGCTGACTTAAGTGACTTAAGTGACTTTCAAACATGACTCTGTTTTATTTCCACAATACATTTTAATTGGTTTTCTGTTATTGTACTACTGTAGTATTTTTATTGTTTTATTAAGTTATTATTTATTATTACTTAAAATTTGAAAATGTCATCAATGGATGAGTGGATTTTTTCCCTGGCAGATGGCATGAATGATGCTCGCTCCCCTTCTCTCACTGTGGAGAAATTCCAGGGGGTATCTCCTTTGGTTTTTCGTTTTTTTTAAAAAATGGGCAAAACCTTTAAAATGCTTTTAAAATTAGGAGAGGTGCGAATCTTTCTGAAACTTGCAAGGAAGGATGCTCCTGTTATGATGTGTCATTGGAGAGAAATTCAAGGGGGTAACTCATGTAGGTTTGGGGTGGTGTTTTTAAAGAAAAAAGCTGTTTGCAAAAACTTCAAAAATATCCTTAAAATCAATGAATGAGCAAAATGTTCCGAAACTTGAGGAACTCAGAGTGGCAAGTATAATTGTAGCAAATTTTATCCCAATATATCTAAAACTGAGGGAGGGAGGAGTCCTGTTAGTGTCCTCATTGACAAAAATGGGTGAATAACGTAACAAAAAACTAACAACTTATTCAGAACTCTGTAATAGTTCTGACACTGACCCCTTACAAGATTTTCAAGACATTTTAGAATAAAAGCCGGGGTCATATACATTTGTTAAGACAAATGAAGCAGGTTTTTTGAGTTGTGCACACTTCTCGTGAGTGATTGTGTAACTTCAGGTCAGAGCTTGGAAAAGTTACCAAATGAATCCTCAGCCAATAGTGTCCATGTAGTTTAAAGGAATCATAAAGTTGTAATTTTAAAAAGGTACTTTCCGAAAACCGACTTTTAAAAGTTCCGAACAGTGCTGGTATACCTGTTTAACCTTTTTGCAGAAAGACAAGAAAACAAAGGGTTTCAGATCCACTATATCAAAGACCACTCAATAGAAACCCCCAGTTATACTGGGAGCTGGAGTAGTAGTTGGAATCCTACAAATATGAAAATGAAAGGTCATTGTGAAACAAGGATTGTTTATCATTGGGGGACATTGCTTTTGTTTGAAGGAAAGAAATATTCTCAATGTCTGTGGCAGTCTTTTTAATTATTTCTGCCTCTTTCACATATACAACATGAGGTTTCTGTCATCTGAGTCCACTATAAATCTTTATCTCCCACTTCCCCTGGTCCCTTTCTTCCTGAACAGAGAGAGCACAGACTGAATATCAAGATTTGAACTAATGGAGTTGGCATAAGATGTAGCCTAATATTGTATGTGCTTAACTCTCCCCCAGTGTGAGTGTGTGTACAACTGACCAATACAAGACGCCTAAATGTATAAATGGAAGTTTTATGGTGATAAGATCAGTAGTTACTGAGATATTTATGTGACAAGCTGACAGATATAAAACTACAAAGCTTGCTTTTATGCTTTACATCCTTCTAGAGGAACACACGCAAATGCACACCCTTGGATGATGGGTCATTTTGAAGAGGATTTATTTCTGAAATTACTGAATACCTGGCAAAAATTTAATATTCAGGATGAGGTCTGAAAAGCACTATAAAAACTATGAACTTCATTTTAGAAGCCCTCCTGATTTCTGTGCCAAATGAAAACCAACCATGCCAAGAAGTACAGTCCTTCCTCCAGATCATGGTGCTGCTAACCAACAAAAAAAAGGGAACCAGGAGACCGAATGATAAACATTGTATGAGGTTCCTCATATGCAATTTCATGAAAATGTCTGCTTTGTACGCCCCATGCACTTGATACAGGCCATGTTAACTGCATGTAGTTTGAGCTGAATCATGTCCAAAAATGTTAAACATTTATTTATTTATTTATTTATTTATAGTTCATTTTTGTATTCCGCTCCTCCCAGCAGGCTCGGGGCGGATCACATCGGAGTTACATAGCGGCACGACATAACATATGGCATGCTGCCATTACAATCAGTAAAACACAAAATTAAAACAAGCCACATTAAAATGGTTACATAGTCAGAGCATGGATTGGGAGGCAAGCAAGGAGTATTGTCATCCAGCGCCTAATTAAAGGCCAGCTCGAAGAGAGCCGTCTTACATGCCCTCCGGAATGGGCCCAATTCCGAGATGGCTCGGGTGCTATCCGGGAGGGCATTCCAGAGCCCTGGTGCCGCCACAGAAAAAGACCTTTGTCTTGTCGTCGATAGGTGGCAGGAGCGGACTGATGGAATTAACAGCAGATTCTGTTCATCTGAACGCAGTGATCTCGGGGGAACATACGGGGTAAGGCGGTCCCTCAGGTACGCAGGCCCTAGGCCGTACAAGGCCTTAAAGGTTAAAACCAACACTTTGAAGGCGATTCGGTACTCGATAGGGAAGCCAGTGCAGCTGCCGAAGAGTAGGTGTAATATGCTCTCTCGCAGGCACTCCTGCCAGCAGCGAGCTGCGGCATTCTGCACTAGCTTGAGTTTCCGGATCGTCGACAAAGGAAGGCCAACGAGGGCATTACAGTAGTCTAGTCTCGAGATGACCGTCGCTTGGATCACCGTGGCCAGGTCCCTCCTGGACAAGTAGGGTGCCAGTCGCCTAGCCTGTCGGAGGTGATAGAATGCCGTCCTGCTGGCCATGGAGACCTGGGCCTCCATGGTCAGCGAGGAATCTAGCACAACCCCAAGCTTTTAACTGACGGCGATGGGTTAAGCCGCTCGCCGTCCAGGGTAGGCAACCGGCACCCATCCAGCCCAGGCCGACCGGGCCACAGTATCTCCGTCTTCGATGGGTTCACCTTCAGCCGGCTGGCACGCAGCCAACCAGTCACGGCCTCGAGGCACCGGTGGAAACAATCGGGTACGGCGTCCGACCTGCCGTCCATTCTCAGCAGAAGCTGGGTGTCATCTGCATATTGATGACACTCCAGACCAAAGTCGCGGGCCAGCTGGGCCAGGGCGCATATACACATTGAATAATAGAGGGGAGAGGATGGCCCCTGGGGGACCCCACAGTCAAGTGGGAGTCTCCCGGAGACCTCTCCCCCCCTCCACACGTTGTCCCCGGTCCCGGAGGAAGGAGGCCACCCATACAAAAAAAAATTGGGGGAAAGACAGGATAAAAATAAATAACAACAATAAAAATAATAACAACAGCAATAATAATGTAAGATCTTCACCTTAATGAATGCTTTGATTTTCAGTTTAGTAAAGCATCATGAACTGTATGGTCTTTTTCTCACATAAGGAAGAAAATCGGGTGAAATTACTATTTGTTTGTTTTATGAAATAGACAGTGAAGACTTCCATCACTAGACAGCACCAGTGGAGGAGAGATACCATTACCCACCTGGCTCTCCAGAGACTCACCTTGTAGACCACAAAACAGCCCCAAAGCCCAGAAGCAATACATGGCCCACCCTTTGCTTGCCTTTGTTTAAACATCCCACCCGTAGTCAAAAAGGCAAGCCCATAAGGCATAGGAGGGAAAATTGAATGCTCCCTCGAATGGAGGCCTGTGATGGTGGGGGTTGGATTGGCTTCAATTACCCTTATCAAGTGGAAGGGGTGAAGTCAAGCTTATTTAAGGCTGATCTGCCACTCCTTCTGCCTGCTGGCTGGAGTTTGGGCCAAAACTAACAAAATGAAGTTCAATGGGGACAAATGCAAAATACTCCACTTAGGCAGAAAAAATGAAATGCAAAGATACAGAATGGGAGTGAGGGGGTATCCTGGCTCAACAGCAGTACATGGGGAAAAGATCTTGGAGACCTCATGGACAGGGAAAGTGAACATGTGCAGCTAAAAAAAGCCAATGGGATTTGTAGGAGTATAGTGTCTAGATCCAGGGAAGTCATGTTACTCCTCTGTTCCGCCTTGGTTAGACCACACCTGGAATACTGTGTCCAATGCTGGGCACTAGGCATGGTTTCGAATCCAAAAATGGCGATTCTAAAATCAAATGGGGTGGGGGGGATTTTTTTATTAGTAAAAGAAAGACTTACAAAAAATTTTCCAAAAATTTCTAAAATGTAACTTAATTACTAACGAAATTCGTTAGTAGTTCATATGCCAGCGCATGCGCATTCCAGATGGTTTTGGCCTACAACTCCCAGAAATCCTAACAGCTGGTAAATTGGCTGGGATTTCTGGGAGTTGTAGGCCAAAACTTGAATAAATCACACTGAATTCTAGATGGGACTCTCCAAATAGGAAGGAGGGAGGGAAGGAGGGAGGGAGGGAGCGGGTATTCTATTCTTGGAAGCAGCAAAAGAAAAGAAGGAGGAGCCCCCCCCTCGCTCCTCGCTGCCTCTCTCTCACCCCGATCCCGAGGGAGCGAGGGCCCAAGTTTGCCCAGGCTGGTCATATACCTACATTCCATGCACATGCAATAATACAGCAGTAATAACAATGGGTATAAGAAGAGGTAAAATTCAAACCGAAGTATTCTGACTGTGCTCCCTCCTCAAACTGCAAAAGGCTCTTCTCTGAGTCCCAGAAAAGGCAAAACCCCGGGCACAGCATTTGCTTCCTGGGTGCACACACATACATATTCTTTGGGGGGGATTTGCTGCAGAATCTTCTCTATGAGCCCGGGATTCTGCAGCAAAATCCCCCCCCCCCCCCAAGAATATGTATGTGTGTGCTCCCAAGCAAACGCTGGCTTTTCCTGGGCTAATTTCCCGGGCTAATAAGAGAAGAGCCCGTTTGCACCGCATGAGGAGAGACCAGCCAGAATACTTCGGTTTGAATTTTACCTCTTGTTATTGTTATTACTGCTGTATTATTGCATGTGCATGGAATGTAGGTATGACCAGTTGGATTACTTATAATATTAGGCACTTACAGTAGCATTCATTCTATTATACATTAGGTTGGTTTCTCACCCCAATACTCTTTGATGCTTTAGATCCTGGCAGGCAGGAGAGGCAGAGAAGCCTGGAAAAAATGTAAACAGAGAGGTTTACTCAGAAGTAAATCCACAAAGGAGGGCCCTTCATCCAAAGTGCCCTCCTTTGCAGATTTACTTCTGAGTAATCCTCTCTGTTTTTTTTTTCCGGCTTCCAGCCGAAAGAAGGAGCGAGTTTAGGGCTTGTCTTGCCATAATACTTATTGGCAAGGGAGGCGGGAGGGTGGTGAGAGAGAAGGAGGGTGCCCCCTCCCTTATGACCTAATAATGACACTTAAGAAAATCTTGGCCCCCGAAGTTCGAAAAAGGAAGTCCACTTCCTGGTTGGCGTTCCAGGTGCGGAAATACTCGAAAGTAGCATTTCTTACGAATTTCTTATGAAACAAATCATTTTCATAACTTTTTTCTCATGCCTACTGGGCGCCACAATTGAAGAGAGATATTAACAAGCTTGAATGTGTCCAGAGGAGGGCAACTAAAATAATCAAGAGTCTAGAGAACAAACCCTATAAGGAGCAGCTTAAAGACCCTGGCATGTTTAGTCTGCAGAAGAGAAGGCTAAGAGGAGACATGATAGCCATGTATAAATATGTGAGGTGAAGTGATAGGGAGGAGGGAGCAAACTTGTTTTCTGCTGCCCTGGAGAATAAGATGTGGAGCAATGGCTTCAAACTAAAAGAAAGGAGATTCCATCTGACTGCGAGAGCCGTTCAGCAGTGGAACTCTCTACCCCGAAGTGTGGTGGAGGCTCCTTCTATGGAGGCTTTCAAACATAGGCTGGATGGCCATCTGTTGGGTGTGTTTTGAACACAATTTTCCTGCTTCTTGGCAGGGAGTTGGACTGGATGGTCCATGAGGTCTCTTCCGATTCTGATTCTATGATTCTATGGACAGTATGTGCAGACTAGTGGACTCCCTTAACAGTATTTCAATGTCTCTTTATTTCAAGGTGGGAGTTCAGGCCTGGGCATTCATCTCCAACTGGCTGCCACTCTTGGTCACCTGCTCAGCACTAAGTATTTCTCTATATTTTATACTTGACAACAGAACAAAAGAACAGCAACAAAGGGAGGTGACTAGGGAGAGTGAAAGGGTGCAAGATTTGGGTCCATTGTGCCATTTGGTGCAAGACATGGAGTGTAGGACCACCAGCTAACTTATGAGTCCTCTCCTATTGCACAAATAAAGGTCCTGCACAAAATTCAAGTGGACTAATTCTGAGCTTCTTCAAAATTTTACAAGCAGCATCAGACTTTAGAAAACATTCTATGTGTCCTGTGTGCAAGGAAAATAACAAGATGCTTCCCTGATCCCCTTCATTCTCAACCCTCCATTGAATGGATTTTTGAGATGGTTATCACAATGACATGGTGAGTCCAGGGAGACAGGACTTGGTTGTTGTGGAAGGAGGAAAGGAATACCCAATTCCACAATGGCTGCACACACACACAGCATGGAAATTCATTTATATGAGGTTTTTGTGCTTTTCATTTTAGACTCCTGGAATTCTGAAGGTGTAAATTATGTACCTAGCTAACAGGCATAGGTACATTTATCAATATGATTATTATATAAAATAAGAACAACTGGGAACAGTGAAACTCCTTCACAGAAGAACAGGAGAGGTTGTTCCCTTTAAAACACAGCACCTGAATTAAAACCCTTCCTCCATCTAGGAAAGGCTCTGATCCCCCCATTCTTTTCCCCCCATTCATTTTGATGCTGGGGACCTGGGGAAAACCAGGGAGAGAAGTTGTGACTGAGCAAGATTACAGCTGCCAAGCTCCTCACCTCCAACTGTGCCAACTCTGGAGTCAAAAGCCGGCTCTACCTCCCTCTCTGTTTGATGTGAGTGTTACATTACATGCTGGGAAGGAAGGAAGGCCAGGTCCCAGCAGTCAATGAAACAGAAGGGGGAATGGCCCAGTGGCAAAGGAGATAAAAATATGAGCCCTGAGGTGAATCATGAGGCTGCTTTGAGAAAAATTGAGTGTTAGCAAGGGGAGGAGGGGTTAGAAAGGAAAGGAAAGGTTTGCAACAGGAAGCCCAGCAACTCCTGCAAAAGACATCAAGTTTCGGTTGACAATAGATTACAGGGTATGTCTGCTCAGCTGGCTGGGAAAGACTGAGTTACTGGGTGCTTCCTTGGTTTTCAAAGAAGATATAGTGACCAAGATGGATTCCTCAATAATTGATAGAGCGATTACTTCATTTTATTCATTGCAGTTCTTGTAGCCCAGGCATGGGCACACTTTGGCCCTCCTCCAAGTGTTTTGGACTTCAACTCCCACAATTCCTAACAGCAGTTAGGAATTGTAGGAGTTAAAGTCCAAAATACCTGGATGGCCAAATTTCACCCATGCCTGTTGTTGCCCTTCTTTTCAAAGACAATTAGTAATATTAATCACTAGAATGTCATTCATACACAAGCATAAATTATTTAAGTAAAGTTTTAGCTTTAGCATCAGCATCATCGTTATCTTCAGCAGCAGCAGCTAAACCAGGAAATCCCAATTGGATGGCCCTCCACAACGGTCTGCCTCCAGGGGCAAACCAAGAATGGGCAACTTGGAAGTCCCTGAACAGACTCAGAAGTGGAGTGGGCAGATCAAAGGACAGCCTGGCAAAATGGCACTACCTAAAAGAATCATCCACCTGGTGCGAATGTGGAGCAGAACAGAAAACTCCACATCTGTATGCTTGTCTGCAATGTACACAGGAAGAATTGTTGGAGGCTACAGACAATGCAGTCACTGTGCCCATTTTTGGTCAAAAGATATTTAGCCGCTTGTGCTCCTTCTATTTTTACCAGCTTTACACTAATTTATGCAATGCTTTTGGTCTCTCTCTCTCGGCATTACTTCGCGAATGAAGATTCTTAGGAAGGACTCATCCCACGCTTTTTACAAACGCGTTGATTACTAAAAAGGCCAATCTGAGATAGGCAAGTTCGGTTGCAGAAAGCACAGCAGAAAGTCTCCTTGGGTGATGTTGTTTCCAAGTTGCGATTCTTTCTGCATTGTCGTTTCTCTTCGAGACCCATTCGGCGTGTCTTCTCGAAAGAGGCCGCAGCATTGTGGATAGTTCGTCTCCATGCCTCCTGATGTAAGGCCAGGGTGGACCATTGTTTGTGATCAATCTGGCCGAGCCTGAGATGTTGTTTCAGGGAGTCCTTGCATCTCTTTTTGGGGGTGCCTCTCTTGCACTGACCCATGGCGAGTTCACCATAGAGTAGTATCTTTGGGAGGTGGTGGTCCTCCATCTTAAAGATGTGCCCTGCCCAGCGCAGCTGTGTTATCAGTAGCATGGCCTCAATGCTGGTGATCCCTACTTGCTCAAGGACAGCAATATTAGTCACATAGTCAATCCAGTGTAGATTTAGGATAGTGTGAAGACAGCGCTGATAAAAGCGTTAGAGGAGTCATAGGTGTTGGCGATAGGTGACCCATGTTTCAGACCCATAAAGGAGAATAGACAGTACGATAGCTCTGTACACACTGATTTTGGTGCTTTGCCTCAGGTGCTTGTTGCTCCAGACTCAGACTCAAATTTTATTTATTTATTTATTTATTTATTTCTTCGACTTATTAGTCGCCCTTTCCCGTAGGCTCAGGGCGACTCACATTGTGAGTCGTAAAAACAAGTAAAATCCGGGTAAAACACACTAAAATTGCCACAACCAGCGCGCAAGCATGGTTTGGGCACGGTTTTATATACATAAACCTAAGCACCGAACGCCTGGATGAAGAGGAGGGTCTTACAGGCCCTGAGAAATGTTAGCAGATCAGCCTGCGCTCGGACTATGGGAGGAAGAGCATTCCACAGCACCGGCGTGGCGGCACTGAATGCCCTCCTCTGCGTTGAGGCCAGATGAACAGATCGCTGACTAGGCACTACCAGAAGGTTTTGGGGCTCGGATCGCAGTGGTCGTGGTAGACTGTAATGGGAGAGGCGGTCCCTTAGATACACTGGCCCCAGACCATTCAAGGCCTTAAAGGTTAAAACCAGCACCCTGAAGGTGATCCGGTGCTCTATCGGAAGCCAGTGCAGTTCACGCAGCACAGGTGTGATGTGGCAGCGAGATGGACAACCTGCCACCAGCCGCGCTGCTGCGTTCTGCACCAGCTTGAGCTTCCGGATCACCGACAAAGGAAGGCCAATGTAGAGGGCATTACAGTAGTCTAGTCTTGAGATGACCGTGGCTTGGACCACTGTGGCTAGGTCATGACGGGACAGGTAGGGAGCCAGCCTCCTCGCCTGTCAGAGGTGGTAGAAAGCCACTCCGCTGATGATGGAGATATGCTTCTCCATCGACAGCTCGGAGTCAAGCGTGACTCCTAGGCTCTTCACCGACGGGGACGGGCGAAGTGTCGCCCCATCCAGCGTCGGAAGGCGGATCCCCCCCCGTGCCCGGACGGCCCAGCGACAGGATCTCCGTCTTGTCTGGATTCACCCTCAACCTACTGGCTCGCAGCCATCCAGTGATGGCCTTAAGGCAGTGATGGAAATTATCAGGTACGGAGTCAGGCTGGCCCTCCATCCCCAGAATGAGCTGGGTGTCATCCGCATACTGGTGACACTCCAGCCCAAAGCTGCGTGCCAACCGGGCAAGTGGTCGGACATAGATGTTAAATAATAAAGGGGAGAGAATTGCCCCCTGAGGCACCCCACAATGAAGTGGGGCACCCCTGGAGACAACCTCACCCCTTCTCACTCGCTGAGACTGGTTCCAGAGGAAGGAGGACAGCCAGCTAAGGGCCGACCTTATGCCTTTGCTAATCTGTGATCTATCTCTTTATCAATCTTGGCGTCTGAAGAGATGATACTTCCCAGGGAGGTGAACTGCTGAACGGACTTAAGCACAGATTAAGAACAGATTTAGCCTCTCCATTGGCGCCCCCTTGCAGTGGGGGAGAGGCTTGCGTACCCTAATGAAGTTGTGAGCTAGCTGAGCCCATGCCAGACAGGTCACAACCAAAGGGTCTGACAAAGAGCGTGAATGCTTTTGGTACAAAATAAATAAATAAACCATTATCATCAATGTATTAGTTTTTTTCCTGGTCTGAAACAATTATTTTATCAGTTTGCAAAAGTTGTCCTATTCTGGGACACCTGTACATATCCTGGTGACTGAAGCTGCAGAAAAGGAACATAGTTCTGAAATTATTCAATATTCAGTAAAAATTGCCCACTTGAAACATTAGTATTTCTAAGTCCATGTTGATTATGGTATGAAATGCTCAGTACAAATGTATCTGCTCTCTTTATATTTAAAATGTCTCTGTTCTATATATTTTAATTTTAGAATAGTGTAGTTAGGATATGATAGTCACAGGAGACAGAATTTTTATAGTAGAGTGCAAAACTCTCATTTCCCCTGCCTATGTAGTTAGTTACACCTTGATTGTAGATGTTGCTTTGGCCTTACACATGCATGCATTGTGCGTGCACACACAATATACCTAATATTTTCCTCTTCATTACTGAGTATAAAGGAGACATGTGACCAAAGGGAAAGAATACAAATTATAATCCATTGCTATATTTTAGTTTATCGATCTACTATAAGCTTCTTAACATTGTTTAATTTAAATAAAACTTCAGTTTGGAACAAAACTATAAATAGAAGGCAATATTGATCTGCAGGCCTGCAGGCATGCTGAACTTTGGTTATCACTGGAGCTTCCCCAGTTAAGGTTGAATGTTACAATTTATTATGCTGCAAAGCAGAATAGAAATGCAATGCTACTGAAGTTCTCAGAACGTAAATGTCAAGCAACTGAGAGGGAGCTGAGCAACGTTGATCAAGATGGATCTGGTTGGATTGGAGCTTTGCTTCAGGTCATTCCCTGGCATGGTCATGGGACACGGGCACAGTGATGTGCCACCAAAGGCTGGGTGAAAATTTCACTAAATGAACTTAGGGTACGTAAAAGTAAAGTTTTTCCCCTGACATGAAATCCAGTCATGTCCAACTCTGGGGGTTGGTGCTCATCTCCATTTCTAAGCCAAAGAGCCGGCGTTGTCCACAGACACCTCCAAGGTCATGTGGCCGGCATGATTGCATGGAGCACAATTACCTTCCCACCGGAGCGATACCTATTGATTTACCCACATTTGCATATTTTCAAGCTGCTAGGTTGGCAAAAGCTGGAGCTAACTGTTGGAACTCACCCTGCTCCCCGGATTCGAACCTGCAACCTTTTGATCAACAAGTTCAGCAGCTCAGCAGTTTAACCCACTGCACTACCTGGAGTCCCTTATCTTTTTAAAATAAAAATCCATGTTTATGTAAGCAAAAGAAGTCACTAACACAAGTTATGGAGAGCTTAGTTCTAAAATGTCTAATTTTCAATCTATTCTACATCCCACAGTTTTGCCATCTCTTTTGTTGGCAAAGCACATTATTTTGCACAGAGTTGCTCTGCCATAGGATCTCTTCTAGTTCAGATATAATTTTAATATATTTTCTTTCTAAAAATTGCTCTTTTGTGGTGCAAAATTGCTGAGGTTTTTTGTACAGAAATGTCACTTGGGCACAAAACATTGTTTATGTGCAAAACTTGAAATTTATATACAGAAACTTCATTTGGGCACAAAACAGTGCTTCTATGCAACTACTGATTTTTTTCATAGAGCATTGGTTTTACACACACACACACACACAAATCTCGCACAAGATGAATAAATCCTGCAGTTTTTCCCATTTGTTGAAGAGAAATGATGTTTCTTTGCTGTTCTCACTATTCATACATCTCAAAGTGCAGTGAGATATTCTGTACGGAAATACATATTTTGCATTAAAATAATAGGTTTTGGAGATTACATATTTGGGGTGGAGAGGGGTTTGGAATGCTGAAGGGAGCAGGAGATAGTAAAGTGTGAATGGCTGTTTAAAGTTCTTCATACATCAATGTATACAATTGCTTATTATGTTGCCTTTGATTTAGATCACTGACAGATTTGGCTTCCAAGTGGTCCTTGCCTGTGAGAATTTAAACATGCATCCACAACTATGGTTTTGTCCCCCAAAATCCAATTAAAATTAACCCTCTCAAACATTTGGCCAACTCAGGGGTAATACTAACAAGATTATTCTGAAGACAAGGGTTTACTTGTCACTTCAAAAATAAAAGCAGTGGCCGTGCATAATAATTTGGTATCCTTCTCATTGTTATTTTCTTTGCTGTTGTTATAGTCTGATGTGCTACCTTGTAATTTTGTCCTGTTTACAGGTAGAAATTTTCATTGCTCAAGGTTGTTAAACTCCCCCATGTGCACATATGTTTCCTTTGCCATTGCTTTTGATGCATTCATATCTTTTCTCCTCTCTCTTGGTCTATAGTCACTCATAGACTGTCTACTGATAAAACACAACAGAAAAGCCCAGTGCAGACTCTTCTAATCTGTAGGTTTAAACACTAGTTACACACTTTCCAGCATCAACGAACTGGCCATTGGGGCCAGCTATTGCAGTGATATGGGACTTCTGTGCATTTATACTGTGGAATTAATGCAGTTTGACATAACTTTAATTGCCGTGGCTCAACGTTATGGAATCATGATAAGTGCAGTTGGACAAGATCTTTAGCCTTCTCTGCCAAAGGGTGCTGTTGCCTTACCAATACAGCTCCTATGATTCCATTACATTTAGCCATGGCAGTTAAAGTACCGTATATACTAGGGTACTAGATGACTGGGGGTATAAGACGACCTCCCAAATTTTAAACAAAAAATACAGAGTTAGGGATATAGTCGCCATTTAAAATGACTCCGGATTCCATGATGATGGCTGGGGGTGATCTGCTCTCTTTCCTCCCTCCGTGGATGCCATAGCAGAGGGTCCGAGAGAAGTGGCAGGCCATATTGCCATGGAGACAGCCTGCTGGACTGCCCCACTCACCTTGGGATGGCGACGCGATGGGGATCTTTCTTGCCTGCTCGTGCGCCAACACAATATTAAGGGGATTGGGAAGAAAGGGGCGAAGCGTCCTCCTTGCCTGCCTGTGCGCCAACACAAAGCATGCACTCTCTCGATCTCCTTGCTGCTGCTTTCGCCAAGCAGGAAGTTGCCATTCGAAGGCACTTCCTGCTATGTGCGTGCGCAGCAAGCCCATCACACGTACGCAACAGGAAGTGCCTTCGGATGGCAACTTCCTGCTTGGCGAAAGTGGCGGAGAGGAGATTGAGGGAGTGTGCACTTTGTGTTGGCGCACAGGCAGGCAAGAAGGACACTTCGCCCCTTTCTTCCCAATCCCCTGAATATTGTGTTGGCACGCAGGCACGCAAAAAGGATCCCCTTCGCATCGCGTCGCCATCCCAAGGCGAGCGAGGCCACGGGGACAGTCCAGTAGGCGGTCTCCATGGCAATACAGCCTGCCGCTTCTCCTCCCTATGCCCTTCTTCCGCCCTCCTCCTCCTCCCAAGGCATGGTAATTTTATTTTATTATTTTATTTTAAATATTGTTAGGTTTTTAAATTTTATATCCAGCGTACTAGACGACCCCCCTACTTTTAATAAGATTTTTCAGGGCTAAAAACTAGTCTATATACAGTAGTGTCGAATTGCATTAATTTTACAATGTAAAGGCTGGATGGATGGCCTTGACCACTTCAGAGGGGAAAAAGAACACTAGCACCACCACCATCATCAACAGCAATAATGGATAGACATGCGTAAGGTAAAAATTACACTTGCATCTGTCCCTAACAGGATCCTGGCTATGTTTGCTATGTATAAACAAGCCCACTTCTTTACAATGCCTTATTAGCTATAAGTAAATAAAAAACATTAATGTGGACCATGCCCTCCAGTATCAAAGTCAATGTTGACAGCAGTGTACATTGTATTTATCTGTTGCAAAAGGAAAAAAAGTGGGCCAGCAACATTAACCTCCTCACAAACAGAGAACTGAATGAATTAAAAAGCACTAAGCCATAAATCCCATTTCTTTTATTGACACAGTGATAAAAACACCTGGAGGCTGCTTGGTGAGAAAAGGGCTAGACCGCAGACACTTGCTGTGAGATGGGCTATATATATACAAAGAGAACAAGTACATCACACCGTGAAAAAACAGAGGTGAAGAGTTACTTAGATGTATTGAATCGTATACTTTGATTATATCACTCCTTAAGTTAGATCACACTATATCACTGTTGTTTACAAAGAATCCACATGCTGCACTAGGTGAACCCAAGCGAACCACATTTCTCCGAATTGGGAAAATGAAATGGCCAGGATGCTATTCATGGCATACATGATGTAACTTTGGGTTATAATTGCATAGCTACTTTTAAAGATATTGCGGAAGGAGGTGCCTTGCCTCCTTCCACCACATTAGAATTGCTGGAGAGACAACTCCCCACAGGTGGAATTACAGCAAGAAAAATAAAGAAGTACCAGTAAAATGAAGTTTTAAAAAAGTTGAAAGAAAGATTCAGACAGGAGGGAGGGGGGAAGGATTAGAGGAGTTGAAAAGGAAAGCTGAAACTCTTTGCTATACAAAACATCAAGAGAAGAATTAGATAAAAGTGGGAGAAAAGTTTTCAGGAGGATTTGGTGACCTGAAGAGAGAAAGAAAAAAACAGTCAAAAACTGAGTGCTCAGCAAAAACATATATATCTTACACAGACATACTTTCTGCCACTACACTAATTTTGTTGACGTACGTTGCTGGGATTCTCTCTGGGACCTATGTGAAGACAGGGATGATCTAGAATCCAAATTCTCTATAGCCAGCCTACCAAGGAAGGCTATTTCGCCAATACAACTGTAGAGAGGATGCTGGAAGTAATGGTAGACTCTAGGCATGTTTTAGAACCCAAAAATCGCGATTCTAAAATCAAATGGGGGGGGGGGGGGTTGATTAGTATATTAAAGACTTACAAAAAAATTTGCAAAAAGTTCTAAAATGTAACGTAAGTATTAACGAAATTCTAAATTGGTTCTAAAGTCTGAAAAGCAGGGAAACAGGTAAAAATCAAGGGGGAACATTCCCCTCACCTCTGCAGTGCAATTAAGTGGAGCTGTACATGTATAACATAAATATAAGAGGTAGTAGCTACTTGCTCTCAGGACAATTGTGAAAGTGAAGTACGATTCTCTCCCCCTTATTATTTCCCCTTTTCCTCCTTTCTTCCTTCTCTACCCTCTTCTTTCATTCCTTCCTTTGCTCTTTGGTTCCCCATCCCTTCTTTTCTCTTTCCTTCCTTCCCTCCCCCCTTCTCTACTTCTTTCTTTGTCTCTTTCCTTCCTTTGTTCACGTTTTATTTCCCTAATAGCAATTAAACAGAAAGATATATGTATAATCTATAGACTTTCTGCTGTGCTTTCTGCAACTGAACTTGCCTATCTCAGATTGGCCTCTTTAGTCATCAGCGCTTGTAAAAAGCGTGGGATGAGTCCTTCCTGAATCTTCGTTCATGAAGTAATGCCGAGAGAGAGATATGTATTAATGCAGTGGTTCCTCATATTGTGGTGACCCCCATCCATATTTTCGTTACTACTTCATAATTTTGTTACTCTTATGAATTCTAATGCAAATATCTAATATGCAGGATGTATTTTCATTGTTTCAAATTGACCAAAAGTTAAAGCATAGGATTAATCACAAAAACAATATGTTTGGGGAGGATGGACAACGGATGATGGGATTTGCATTAACTTCGATGAATTCAGCTCTGACTTCCACAGCTGAGACCCCATGAATGACAGACCTGGACCAAACTTGGCACACAGAACCCCCATGAGCCACAGAAAAGACTGGAGGGGTATGGGAGGAAATGACAGTGATTTAGGGGAGATAACTGTGAACCCAAACAATCCTGGATCAGGACCAAACTTGGCATGAATACTCAATATGCCCAAATGTGAACGCAGATGGAGTTTGGGGAAAATAGACATTGACATTTGGGAGTTGTAGTTGCTGGGATTTATAGTTCACCTTCAATCAAGAGCATTCTGAACTCCACCAATGACAGAATTGGGCCAAACTGGGATCCGGGCGAGGGGGGGGAGGAGAGGAGGGGCGAAGGAGGAGGCAATCAGCTGATTGCTCCTCCTTCGCCCCTCTTTCCCCCCGTGCTCGCCGGCGCCCTCGCTCACCCCCCTCGCCACTCTCTAGCCCCGATGCATGGATCGAGGCTAGAGAGAGGCGGAGAGGGGCATGGGGGCCTTTCTCCTCCTCTCTCGCCAGCCTGTCATTGGCGAGAGAGGAGGAGGCTCGCTCACCCTCGCTCTCTCTAGCCCCGATGCATGGATCGAGGCCAGAGAGAGCAGAGAGGGGCGGGGCCTTTCTCCTCCTCTCTTGCCAGCCTGCCCTTGGCGAGAGAGGAGGAGGAGGCCCTCGCTCACCCCCTCGCCTCTCTCTAGCCCCGATCCTGAGGGAGCGAGGGGCCCAAGTTTGCCCAGGCTGAGAGGAAAAGGAAGAGGCCTGAGGCTGTGAGGAATGGTGGGAGTTGAAGTCCAAAACACGTACCTGGAGGGCTGAAGCTGGGCCCTGCGATGGGGCATGGCAGAGCAACGGGGAAGAGAAGCATCTGAGAGAGCAGGGAGAGAGAGGAGGAGAAGAAGCGCGTGTGTGTGTGAAGCTGGCCCTGCGATGGGGCATGGCAGCAGAGCAACGGGAAGAGAAGGGGGGGAAGCCTGGAGGACTACACTTTCCAGAATGCATTGCCTAGCCTACCTAGCAGCAGCGTCACTTCCAGTTCCTCATAGAAATGCGGGAAAAGAAGAAGCTGAATGAAGGCGGGAAGGAAATGAGGGGAGAAGACAGGGAGAAGTGAGTAGTACAATAATTAATTAATTAATACTTAAGAATTTCTTACGATCATAACGCAAATTGTTGGCCTCAAGGTCCGTAAAAGGAAGTCTACTTCCTGGTTCGCGGCAGCGATACGTAAAACCTCAAAAGTCCCATTACATACGAATCTGTTACGAATCCTTTTAATTTCCGTTTCATTTTTCTCATGCCTAGTAGACTCCAAAACTGGCATTAGAAGTAATCCTTTCATTGACTTAGTATACTACCCTAAAATTTTATTTATTTATTTATTTATTATTCATACTTGTATACCTCTCCTTCCCGAAGGCTTGGGGCGGTTCACAGCATAAAATCAATAAGAACAATAATTACAAACAGTAATAAAACAACAAAAACAGTAAACAACAGTAAGAACAATCACACACACACACACGTTGTCGTTAAACAAGCCATACTTTAAACCAAATATGAACCAATTGTAGTTGTCCAGATATCATTGAAATTTGACTTCTTCTTCGAGAGCTCTGTGAATGCACACTTATGAAGTTTGCGCACCAGCGCGGGCTTCCAACGGAAACTTTCCCAGTTTGAAAAGTTTTGGCGGTAGCTCCGCCCAGCCGGCCCGGAGGGCATAAAAGGCACCTCCATGCGCGCCCACCCCATTCCTTTGTTTTCCGCCACTTGGGCAACATCGGAAATACGGCTGGTTGTGTGAGCATAGCATGTCCACAACCAGCTTCAAAAGGTGCTTATCCTGCGGTAGCAAGATCCCGGATTGCGACGGTCACTCGAAGTGCCTTCGGCGTCTCGGGGAGGGACACGTCGTTCCGACCTGTTGACACTGCCAGGCCTTCTCGTCGAACACCAGGCGAGCGAGAGCCCGCAGGCTTCAGGCCTACCTGACGGAGCGTGCTCTCTGACCTCCGAAGATGGCGACGGCTGTCCCATCTGCCTCCTTGGGGTCCGAGGCGGCTGCCGGTCCTCGTCGTGTCGACCGCTCACCCGGCGGGAAGAAGCGTCCACGAAAGGAGAAGAACGCCTCTGTCTCCTCGAAGACTTCGGCGTCGAAGAGGCCCTGCACGGTAACCACCGAAACGGTCCAGCTGCCTCCGCCTCATCGGCTCTCGACAAGCTCGATGGCGTCGGGCCTCTCCCAGAGGTCGGCCATCTCGAGGACTCCCTCTGACCGGGCTATGGAGATAGCTTTCCGGAGGTCGAGTGAAGAAGCCCGTAGAGCCCAGACCAGAGGCCTGGTTCCTGTGACTCCGGGCAAGTCTCTGGAGGCCGCGGCCTCGAGACCTCCATCACCGAAGAGGCGCAGGACTCTGACGTCATCGTCTTCAGTCTCCTGCCCCGACTCGTCGCCTATCCCTGTTCTCGCTGTGGAGACAGGGGTAGAGCACCACGTGTCGCCAGAGTCCCATCGGGGCCGACCTCGGTCCGACAACTTTTTGTCACTTCGCCTGACAAAGGCAGACAAACCACGAGGCTCGCCTTGGCCCCGGCCGAGCGGAACCTCCCTCCTGTGATGACTGCGGCCCCTTCGACTTCTAGGTCGCCGCCACAGGCACAACCCCCGGCGAACCAAGACACGGTTCGGCCTTGGTCGGGAGACGAGATGGAAGATGGCGAGGTCCCTCGATCGACAAGATCGGGCTCCATCCTGTCCCTCAACATGGACAGGACGCCTTCCCATACAGGATGCGGTGGAACCTTCGTCCTCACCGACCGACAACGCAAGAGCCTTCGGTGAGCAAGTGGGCCGGATGGCGAGATCTCTGGGGATGCAGACCTACGTTCCCACGAGAGCCAGTGCCTGCCCCGTTTTCAGCAGGGTGCAGGTCGAAGAAGCGGCCCAACCACACCTCCCCATGCTAGAGCCACTGGAAGAGGTGGTGAAGGCTTCGTGGACAACTCCATCGACAATTCCTCCTACGTCCGGGCGTATCGAGGCATGGTACAAGATAGATGAGAGGGAGAAGAGCTGGCTACATGATCATCCGACCCCCAACTCGATGATCGTCACCTCCTCCCAGTCCTCGGGCCGAGAGTCTGCAGCCCCCTCAGACCAGGAGGGAAAGAGGTTCGAGACGGTCGGTCGAAAGATTTACAAGGCTGGACTCCTACTGACCAAAATGGCCAACTACGGGGCGTGCATGGGAGCTTACCACCAGATCTTGTGGGAAAGGGCTCAACCCTTTTCCAGGATCTCTCCCAGGAACAACAGGCTGCACTTCTTTCCATCTCCCAAGAGGCGCAGTCGTTGGCACACCACCAAATCCTGATGGCCCGCCATACGGGGACACCTCAGGAAAGCTGCTGGCCCACGGTGTTGCCATCCGGAGGCACGCGTGGTTGAAGTCCTCTGGTCTCTCTTCAAATTCCAAGAAGACCATCGAGGATCTGCCGTTCGATGCCCAGGGACTTTTCTTTGCGGGCACGGACGACAAACTGAAGGCCACTCACGACTTCAGAGTCCTGACGGCCAAACTGGACCGGCCCCAGCCACAGCCAAAGCCTAGGTACTACCAACGGGTGAAGTTTCAGCCCAGGCCACAGTACCGCCAAGCCCCACGGTCATATTCGGCCCCTCAGCAGCAGCAGCAGCAACAGCCGAGGCAACAACAGCAGCAGCAGGCCAATCGACCCCGTCAGGGTAATAAGTCAAGGCCTCGCCATAATAATGGCAATGGACAGTCCAACCGCCGCGTTTGACGGGGCGACGGACGACACCGCCTCGTCGCTAGGTACCGCTGCCACCACCATGCCTCCCCCCAGCCCTCGACCTCCACCACCTCACCCGCCATTCGGAGACCGCCTGGCCCGCTACATCGATGCCTGGCGACGCATCACCTCAGATGCATGGGTTCTCCGGATTGTCGAAGACGGCTATGCCTTGGAATTCGACGAGCTTCCTCCAACGGGGTTCATCGTCGAGACAGAGCCGTCCAAGGTGATCTTGGAGGAGGTCGACGCCTTGCTTCAAAAAGGAGCAATCTCACAGCTCCCCCAGAGCAAGGAAAGAGGGGCATTCTTCTCACGGTACTTCACCGTGCCGAAGCCAGACGGTTCCCTGCGACCCATCCTGACCTCAGAGACTTAAACGCGCACGTTTCGCCGAGGAAATTCAGGATGGTGTCAGTGTCGTCCATTCTCCCGCTGCTCCGGAGAGGAGACCACTTCGCCTCAATAGACCTTCGGGATGCGTACTTCCACATCTCGATCAGGCCGGCCCATCGACGCTTCCTCAGCTTCAAGGTGGCAGGAAGGGCGTACCAATTCAACGTCCTACCCTTCGGCCTCGGGACGGCTCCCCGAACATTCTCCAAGTGCATGTCGGTCGTGGCTGCGCACTTGAGAAGGGAGAAAATCCGGATTTTCCCGTACCTGGACGACTGGCTGCTGGCGGCCCAGTCTCCAGACCTGCTGCATCACCAGGTCTCGACGGCACTACAATTACTCTCGTCATTAGGCCTGCGGCTCAACGAGGAAAAATCCCAGCTCGCCCCATCCCAGTCCATAAAGTTCATCGGGACGATTTTCGACTCCGTCGATCAGCTCGCCTATCTGCCAGACGTCAGATTCCAGGCACTTCGACGAGAGGTGAACACCTGCACCGGCCCCTGCATCACGGCAAAGCAGATCCAGGTCACGCTGGGCCACATGGCGTCCACGGTGGCAGTCACTCCGCTGGCAAGGCTCCGATTCAGGCCTCTACAGCGCTGGTTTCTCGACCACTTCGATCCGGTCAGAGAACACCACTCGAAGAGACTTCTCCGAAGGCGGTCAAGGACTCCCTCCGGTGGTGGACGTCCGAAGCCAACGTCTGCAAAGGGGTGCCTTTCCACACGTTGACCCCGTCCGCCACGCTGACGACCGACGCTTCGATGCTGGCCTGGGGAGGCCACATGAACAACTTGTCGATCAACGGCCAATGGTCGGCGGTGGAGAGACTCCACCACATCAACTACCTCGAGCTCCTGGCCATAGCCAAGACTCTTCGGGCCTTCGCCCCCCTAGTCAGGGGACACGTAGTACTGGTCAGGACAGACAATATAGTGGCCATGTACTACGTCAACAAGCAGGGCGGAACGGGCTCGAGGAAGCTCCTGGCCCTGGCCCAGAGCCTGTGGGAGTGGTGCGTCCTTCATCAAGTGACCCCCCAGGGCCATTCATCTCCAGGGAGTCGAGAACGGGAGGCGGACTCCCTCAGCAGAACCGGCTGGTCGTCCCACGAATGGATGCTGCATCCGGACGAGCTCCACCGTGTCTTCCAACGGTGGGGATTCCCAGACGCAGATCTCTTCGCATCGCGGAAAACAACCAACTGCCAGTTTTCGGTGCCAGGCTTGCCCCGGACGCACGCCGGGGGTGCCTCGGGGACGCACTCCTGCTCGACTGGACGATGGGTTTCTTCTACCTCTTCCCGCCCGTTCCGCTTCTTCTCCGAATCGCCGAAGATCCAGCTCCCGGGGACCGATTGCATCCTCATCGCTCCCTACTGGCCGAGACAAGTCTGGTTCCCGACCCTGCTCCACCTAGCGGGCCAGGACCACATGCCACTCCCTCACCGGCCAGACCTGCTGACCCGGGAGAAAGGGATGCTCCTCCATCCGGACCTTCCATCCTTGCACTTAACGGCATGGAGGATCCACCGGCGCCAGACGTCTCTCCAGCAGTAGCAGCGATCCTGGCAGCAGCCCACAAGCCGGCTACGTCGAAGGCGTATTCGGCTTGCATCGCCCGCCACGCGGTTCCAGTCTTCTCGATCCGCCGCCGTCTTCCCACTGTTGGTCCCCGGCGGTCCTGGAATTCCTGGCGGAGTTGGTCGACAGGGGTCTGTCCATGTCCTCGGTGAAGACCCACTTGGCGGCCCTCACCTGGCAGAACCAGCAGAGGGATGGTCCTCGCTGTTCCAGTTCCCGATGGTCAAGAGATTCCTGAGGGTGTGTCAACACCCGCCCGGTGCATCCACCTACACCGGGTTGGAACCTCGACCTGGTGCTGTCCTGCCTGTCATCTCCGCCCGTTTGAGCCGTTGTCGTCCATCGACCTGCGGCTCCTCTCCTGGAAGGTGGCCTTCCTGGTCGCCATTGCTTCGGCGCGCAGGCCTTCCGAGCTGGCGGCGCTCCGGGTCGACGAGCCCTACTTGCTGTTTTTGGCAGATAGGGCCATCTTATGGACGGACATCACTTTTTGCCTAAAGTGGTGTCTCCGTTCCACGTGAACACCGACATTGTGCTCCCGGACATGGGGTCCTCCCAACCCGGGGACAAGGACTCGACGCTCAGAGCTCTCGACGTCAGGAGAGCCCTCTGGGTCTACAAGGACCGATCGGCGGACTACCGTCGGTCGACTAGACTTTTTGTTTCTTACGCCACCGACAAGCTGGGCTTGCCGGTGTCGTCACAAAGACTCTCGAATTGGGTGGCTTCCTTGGTTGAACTGTGCTATCAGATAGCACGTCAACCGTGTCCCCCTAGGGTCAAGGGTCGCTCGACTAGGGCAGTAGCCACGTCGACCGCTTTTCTCCAAGGGAGTCCCCTGGACCAAATTTGTAGGGCGGCCATCTGGGCCAACCCCTCCACCTTCACATCACACTACCGGGTAGACACCCTGTTTGGAAGGGAGGTGGCTTTTGGTAGGTCGATTCTTAACCCCAAGGGCCCTCGGGGTGGTGCTGAGTAGGCAGCCCTGTCTCTCCCCTCTATGCACAGTTCGGTCGACAGCTACGGTCGGTCAAACTCTTCCCCTTCGGTTGCACTAGCTAACGTTTAAGTGTGTGCCGTGCCCGGGTAGGGGCACAGTCTACCGGTAAGCGCGCTTTACCCACTCACGGGTTCAAGTTGCACCAGTTGTGCACTTATGTTCTCAGTTGTGCTTGTTGCACTCACTGTTATGAGGCCTGTGTGCCTGACATGAATGGTGCTTGTTGCACTTATGCTGTGAGGCCTGTGTGCCTGACATGAATGGTGCTTGTTGCACTGTGTTTACAAGTGGGAGCATGCCTTCCACTCATATTTATATGATTGATGTGTTATTTATTCGTGTTGTGGTTGTAATAAACCTGTTCATTTGTTCTAGAATTGGCTGGTTTGTTCCCACCTCCTTTACCTTAGCTCGGTAAATCTTCATAAGTGTGCATTCACAGAGCTCTCGAAGAAGAATGGTAGGTTACATACCTGTGACCATCTTTCTTCGAGTGAAGCTCTGTGAATCCACACGAACCCGCCCGGCCGTCCCCACTCTCTCAAACCACCCTTTCCTAGTTGCTAACGTGGCGTAGGAATGGGGTGGGCGCGCATGGAGGCGCCTTTTATGCCCTCCGGGCCGGCTGGGCGGAGCTACCGCCAAAACTTTTCAAACTGGGAAAGTTTCCGTTGGAAGCCCGCGCTGGCGCGCAAACTTCATAAGTGTGGATTCACAGAGCTTCACTCGAAGAAAGATGGTCACAGGTATGTAACCTACCATTCTATGGACCATCTCAGAGATAAAGATCGTCTGGGGAGGCCCTGCTCTCAGTTCGGCGTCCTTCACAGGCACGGTTGGTGGGGACGAGAGACTGGGGCTTCTCAGTGGTGGCTCCTCAGCTGTGAAACACCCTCCCCAGTGATATTCCATCGGCTCCTTCCCTCCTAGCCTTCAGAAAAAAAGCAAAAACATGGCTATGGGACCAAGCCTTCAGATAGTAACTGCTGTGCAATAAATGAATGTAGAATCTGTGCAATGACAACTGGAATAGCTCTGGATTACAATCTTGGACTGTGTGATTTTAATAATTGGTGTAATGTTTAGATGTTTTAATTCTTTGGTTTTTAACTTAAATGTTTATCTCATTGTATGTTGTTTTTATGGCATTGAATTGTTGCTAATGTGTAAAACCGCTCTGAATTCCCCTCAGGGTTGAGAAGGGCAGGGTACAAATATGGTAAATAAATAGGTTGTTGAGGCCTGGTCTGAGGAGGAGGGGGACCCTCTGGTGAAGCCTTGTGCTCCTGAATTGGAGCCCACAACTTTTGTAGTGTCTCAGGGAGAACGTCGTTCTTCCTTAGATCATGAGAATGGTTTTACAGACAGATCTGCTTTTAGTGAGGATGTTTCACATGAAATGCTGCCAGAGGAACTGCTTCCAGAAGCTCTCCCTGACGCTGGGAAAGATGTGATGGAGGTGGAAGACGCTAGGTGGAAGACGCCCATAACTCAGCCTCTTCAGTTATGGCAAGATAGTGCCAAGCAGAGGCAATTAAGGTTTTTTCAGTGTTTGAAGGATAAATAGAGGGATTCTAGGTGTTAGTTAGATAGTGTCTCCCTAGGAACCAATTCGGTTTCTTAAGCTTACCTCTCGGATTGCTCTGTTTGAGGACAACTTTTCCTTGTACTCCATGATCAGAGATTCTGGCCTTGCTTTCATGTCACGTTTTCCTGTCTAGGATTGAGAAATCTCATTTGGATACAGTTCTTGGTCTAAATTTTGTGGATTTTTACCTTTTGGAGAGGGGGCGGGATATAAATAAAGGTTGTTGTTGTTTTTGTTGTTATTGTTATTATTATTAACTGAGTAGTTAAATGGAATTTATATTTAATGAGAAAAACAACTGTATATACTAAATGGTGGTGCACAATCTCGCACCTCTGCCATATTTCATCTGCTTGTCTTTCTCAGTGGCACAGTATGTCTGAAATCAAAAGTTAAAAAGACAAAATTAGGCAGGACTTCCCTAAAACATTTTACTGTATTTTAGTTTGTCATATAGGTATGGGCTTTTTTCACAGAGCATTTCATATAAAATACCAGAAGCCTGAGTTCTACAATGCCACAGTAAATTTGACAGTTAACTAACGAGAGCCGTTTCCATTGCAAATTCAGTTTAATTTCAATGTTTTAGTGCTGCATAATTAAATTGAAAATCTTCTTTAAAATATGCCTTCACCCTCTCACACCAAGTCTCTTTCCTTTAAAAGAAAGGAAAGAAATGGAGCATCCTCCCCACTTTTCTCAGTTTAGGCTTTTTCTTAACTACAGCTGTTTTCTACCCATCCAGAGATTGCCTAAAAGCAACACATTAAAGTGAATCAGTGTGAACAAGAAAAGGAAGACAATCGGTCTTTCTTTTTCTTTTTTTCTTTTAAGGCAGCAGTTAGTTCTCGTTCACTTCAGCTTACCCTGCCACAGCACGTTGGATACACACAAATTCTCTAGTTTTAATGCTCCAGTGATTATGTGCTCGCAGTGCCACTGCATCACGTGGGAAACATTTCTCAGCCTTTCTACTACGTACTAAGTACACAGAAACTACTAAATGTAATGTTTATCAAATCTGGACAGCCTTCCAGAGTCACTTACTGAAACCAAGTGCCATTTTTCTTGAACTGATTGGAGTAGCTGACGTGAAAGGGTTTTTTGATGTTCTACTTTTTAAAAAATGCTTGAGTTTCTATAGTTTTGATCCACGTCTTTTAATCCTCCTCCCTCCTTATAAGAAGGACACTTTCTGCAGAAAACAGGTTAATAACCTGGGGTCTATGGGTCATCCTCCTTGTAATTGGAAGCCACTGGTTCGGTTTCTATCCATGGAGTAGGAGAAAAACAGCTTTCTCCATTTTCCACCTAACTGCCTTTTTGTGTTGTTGTTGTTATGTTTGTATCCCACTTTTCTCTCCACAAGGAGAATCCATGCAGCTGAAGATGGTTAGGGCTAAAGATGGTTATCCTATCACCTTCCAATCTTCTCTGGGCTAAATAGTCCCATTTCCTTTTTTATAAGTTTTGATTTTCAGATTCTGTTTCTTTTGTCAACTTCCTCTGATCATGAGAGGCTATACTAGCCCTCAAACCCAAAGAGGACCAGAAGTTGCTCTAGGAAGTCCAGACGACATCCAAGGACTTCCTATTCTTAATGTAGGGTAAACTGAGATAGTTGGAGACCAAGTTGATGAAAGTTGAGGAATGCTCCAGATTTCCAGCTTATTCACACAGAGAAAATGGGATCGATTGGGCCTGGGTCACCTTCTATCACCATAGCAGACAGCCCCAGAGCCCCAGGAGAAGTCTTGGCCACCACTTGCTCAGAAGTAGTGATTATAGGATAGTAGATAGGAAAACAGAGTAGCATTGGTACTCTGGACTGGCCATGGGATATTTGGTAGAACTAGATGAGCCCCGTGATCCAGCTTGTTGTGAACTTCCTAATACGTGTTTCCCAGAACGGAACACAGTCCATCTACTTGTGTAATTGTAATTGACTAGTTAATACAAGTGTAAGTCCCCAAACAGTATTCTGGCTAAAATTTCTTGTATATCATCTCAAGAACCACTGTTTTGTTTTGAAAATTCAGTTGCACTTTCAGAATATTTTTTCTAAATCACATGGAAAAACTACCTACCCCCATTTACTTCAATGGATGGCTAAGGAAGATGGAAAATATTTTTTTAAATGATCAAAAACATGTTTCTTCAGTGTCAGGGAACCCAGATGTGAAGAATACTGGGTTGATAAGAACCTTTGAAGTTCAGGACTGATTATATATCATGGGGGATCATGCAATAAATAGTATTGTCCATGAAGGAAACATGTTCAGAAATATAATTTTCTGTGCAAAAATACTCTTTTCTGTAAAACAAAAAACCCATAGGTTGGGGTTTGTTTTGGAATACATTTCCAAGTACAGTATATCCTACATCAGTGTTTCCCAACCTTTTTTGAGCCGCGGCACACTTTTTACATTTGCAAAATCCTGGGGCACACCACCAACCAAAATGACACAAAATGACACTCTAACACAGTAATACATATAGTTAATATGTTTTTTAATGTATTTATACACTCAGTGTGAAACCTGGGCCTGTTTCAATGAACACAACATAGATATCCTGGCAGGATTGGCAGAAAGACACACACTTCCCACACAGAACTCCCATAACCAAGAGAAAATACTATAAGAGTTTGGTGGGCATTGACCTTGAGCTTTGGAGTTGTAGTTCACCTATATCCAGAGAGCACTGTGGACTCAAACAATGTTGGATCAGGACCAAACTTGGCATGAATACTCAATATGCCCAAATGTGAACACAGATGGAGCTTGGGGAAAATAGACCTTGACATTTGGGAGTTACAGTTTCTGGGATTTATAGTTAACACACAATCAAAGAGCATCCTGAACTCTTGCAACAATGGAATTGAACCAAACTTGGCATATTGAACTCTCATTACCAACAGAAAGTACTGAAAGGGTTTGCTTGGGAAAAAGTGTTCGGGGGGGGGGGGGGGATTTGAGGTTCCAATTTCCCACGGCACACCTGATGATCGCTCACGGCACACTAGTGTGCCATGGCACACTGGTTGAGAAACACTGTCCTACATAGAAAACATGTAACGACTCTCCAACACTCGGTAAGGATCACGCGTAGATTGAAGCACGGTCCAACACGATTTTATTGCAGGTACGACACATGTGAAGCAAAAGCATCTGCCCACCACCAAACACCACTTATATACCCCAACCCCCCTCCCATCGCCCATGCAATGTCCAGGCAGGGTTGCACCATATCCGGTGATTCAGCATATCCCCCAGTTCAAAGGGACGTGACCTCACAGCCCCATGAGTCAGCAGTCTGAGTCCAATTGTCCAATGTCCAGGCTCGACGGAGTTACATCACTTCCCTCTGCAGCCTTGCACACATCTGGAAGTTACCTCACTCCCACATGACTCAGCACAGTCTTACATAACTGGAGCCAAGGCCACCCAAGAACTAGGGCAAAGGTCGATGTAATCTCATGCCAGGCTGGGAGCTTGATCTTCACCTAAGCTCAAGTCTCCCAATCCTGACAAAACACATGTGTGCATTTTACATACGTTAAGTCCAAAACCGTAAGTAGTGTTCAACAACTATGCTGTTTTATTGTAGCAAAATGAAACTGGCTAAAAATATTTGTTGTCCTCTTTGACATTAGCAGAGAGTTGCATCCCTACCTAGCTCCAAGGACCCCATCTACACTGACCATTAAAAGCATCTTGAATCTAGTTTCAAACTGTAGCGGCTAGAAATCACACTCCCACAAAAGCATGTGAACCAAATGCTCATAAGTGTTCTGTGATTTATGTACGACCCAGACCTTCAACTGGTTCCAAAATATTTTGTGTTATCATCTGCACACCAAAACCGGTTTGAAACGTACGTTGTCAGTATAGATGTGCCACAAAAACAAAGTTTCTAGTTCGTGGCAGCCACAAAAACAAAGTTTCTGGAGTACTTTCAAAGTAAGCACTACTCAATTAAACAGGAAACAACACTTTTAAACCAGGAAAGCCCCCGAATTTCATTACATAGTGTTATTTGGCTTTTCGAGAGGTCAATGTTAGGAAGAACTATTTGACAATGACAAAAGGCCATTAAAGGGGTTTCCCCCCAAGAAAATGGGATCAAAATGTAATTGGACAACCTGCTGTGTCAATAAAGTATAGTTAGAACATTGGCTTTTATCAAATATATTGTTCCATCCAACTCTTACAAACTATTAAGAATTCTCCTGCATGAAACAAACTAACAATAAAGCAATGTTCCTAACTGAACATGGCTAAAGCAGACTACTCTTTAACTGTAAGGCAGTTTTCTGTTGTAAGGAAGTTCCTCGCTATTCCCCCCTCTGTCGCTGAAACAAACTCCTTTAGAACCAGAGCGTTTTGGAATGAGATCTGTTGAGGCACTGATTGGGTCTTGACTGGGAAAGGTCTGAGCAAACCAACCGGAGTGCCTTTGCTGATTTATGGAAGAAGGAGAAGGAGAAGAAGGCATGTTGGGTGATCTGCTTTATGCAGCATTGCCTCAGGGAAAAAGGTACAGTGTGTGCTTATGAAGATGTGCCTAAATAAATCAAGCCTTTCACCACCACTTCTCATTCCCTCCTATGAAAAGAAGACCCCTATTTATTTTGTCATCACAGTGACTTCAGAAAAAAATCTCCTATACATATTTTATCTGTTCTAAATTCTTATTTATTCAGTCCACTAAACTGAGATTTCTGTGTTGTGTTTTCCACTGACTAATGCAAGAGATAGACTCAAATACCTTAAATGCCCCAGACCTCATCTGATCTTGGAAGCTTAGCAGGGTCAACCTTGGATAGGGGATCACCAACAAATACCAGGCACTGTAGGAACAGTGGAAGGAACTAGCAGGCCACCTCCAAGGATTTCTTACAAAAGAAAACCGTATGGACTTCTTAGGGTCACCATAAGGCAGAAGATGACTTGAAGGCATACAGACATATGCAAGTCCATGAAGTGAGAAATCTTTGGACTTCCAGGTATTTCGGACCAAAACTTCTTTCATCTCTTACTATTGGTCATGTTGACTGAAGCCTCTGAGGATGTCACGATGCAGGGTCTTGGCCCAGCCCCTTAATCACACACACAATACGATAATCAGCTAACTATTTATTGAATAATAAGAAACAGGTGAAAAGGTGAATTGTCCATAAAAAGTATCAAAAAGTTCAATCCAATAGGTAAAGAGTCCGTAAGTAAAATCCAAAGGCAAACGTGGCAAAGGCTCCGCAAAACTATGCGGATCAAGGACTTGGTCCATGGCAAAGAACAAGGCAAAGTTCATGAACAAACCCAAGAAACTTCTTGGCAAGGCTTGAGCCGGTAACTTGGCTCCATGGAACTCCGCTCGCTTCACTCCTCTTAGAATAGAAGTGGCCGAGCTACTGAGGATCCGTTCCCACGGATCCTATACTTAATCCCCTTGGTGAGGCCCCCGACGCTCTAGGCTTCTGCGCCAATCTGTGCTACGGGACCTAGTGCTTCTCTGGCGCTCTAGGCTACGGTGCCAGTCCCTCCTGCTGGACTCAATGCTCCGTCTCCTATCAAAGCTCCGTCCTTGCCTCCCAGCACCTGGTTCACTATCTTCGTGAGAGCCGAACTCCCTTTCAGCTTCCATGGGCTCTTCCTCCACTGTTTCCCTGATCCTTTCCTGCGACCCGAAACCACCTGGGTTCTCATACTGATCGGAATCATCACTCTCAGGGTCAGCCTGACTTTCCCAATTTTCATAGCCGTCAGGCCATTCATCATCCCAGGCCAGGCTCTCTGTGGGAGAGGAAGGCCCAGCTAACTCACCAGCCCCTTCCTCCATTTCCTCATCAGCTGCATCTGGCCCTAATGCAAGTGGGACCCCCGGTGCTGCCCCCTGCCCCCCAGGCACGAAAGGGAACTGGGTTGTTACAGAGGACCTCATCATCTGGAGCGTTTTCCCCATCATATGACACTTCATAACCATTTCAAGGACGAAGTGGCGTGTAGATCATCACATGACGTTTGCCTACTTCTGGCAACATCTGTTGCCCTTTGTCATCAAAATGGAGATGAAGCGTGCTGAAAGGAAGGAGTTCAGAACACAGGTAAGTAATTGTATTCTGAGCCCCTGGCATGTGCCAGAACCATCACCAATGCCAACACCCCCCCATATGATGGTATCTGACAGATACACCCGTGTTGAATTGTTTCAGTGACGTACCAGTGTATTTCCACTGCATTTTCTCCTTAATAGCAATCTAGGCTCAAAATTGTGCTCTTGCTAGCTTTTTAACATAATACTGGTCTAATGGAGGGAAGGGAAGCTTAGCAGGAGTGGATCATAGTGAAGTAGTTTAAAATTACACTGGTATAATGAAGTGAAGCAGATCCTTGCAAGATGGGATGGTTACAAAAAGTTTATAATTACACTGGTCTAATGAAGTGGAGGAAGGCATGGCAAAGACTTATCAAACCATTGGCTTTTAAAAGTACACTGGTCTAATGGAGGGAAGCAAAACCTTGCAAGATGGGATGGTTGCAAGATGGGGAAAACTGAAAAGGGGAACACTTGCGATGGGAAAACAGAACTTGAAACAGGACAATTGGGGATTGGAAGTTATGAGTCCCTTTCCTAGACAGATGGTCCCCCATGCTTCTCAAGGTCCATGTAATGAATTCATGAGAATTGAGAGTACAAGGGCATCATACTATATGGACTACAACAACAACAACAACAAAACTTTATTACGGTCACTGACCAGCACAAAGCAGGCACAAGCGCCCTAAGAGGGGAAGGACAACTCCCCAGTAAGCAGTTATTTAAATTAGATTAAAATCAGTATAAAATTATTTTTAAAAGACAGGATATTGTAACAGGTATGGAACTGAAGGAGGAGGGGAGTGGTTGATGAGAGAGGTCGAAAACACTGGTGGGGGGCACTAAAGTGGAAGGGAGGGGCACACTGCGAGTCTAGTAGCATTTCAGCTGTAACATATGGACTAAGATGATGGTACACCTATGACAGAAATGGGCAACGTGAAGGTTTTAAAATAATGTGGGACTCTGGCACCATTGTTAACCAGCTTTGTCAATAGTGAGAACTGCAAATCAAGATTGGACATGCCACAAATTCTGCAAATCTGGCCTCAGGTCACAGTAGTGATTGTCTGGTTTCTGTGCTGCTTTATTTTGGGGTCTAGTCTATATCTAGTTTATACTTCAAAGGTTCTGTCCAAAGTGCTGGACCAATTTGGACTTTGGATGGTGCTCTTAAAGTGTGAATCAAAACCCAAATTTATAAATACATATGACATTGTCCATAATCAGTTTGCTATCCGCATTTAGGGCTACATTTTGGTATTCACATTGTATGCTATTTTGGTAACTCATCTCAAGCCTTGGGGAGAGGTGAGTAAGAAATTATTACACTATGTAACATGAATATTGTTCTGGGGTTATACATGCCATTTTCTAATTGGTTCTATCATTCAAACATGGGAAAAGTTCATTCAATTGCAAAAACTTTGCAGGAGGGACATCCTGCAGCACATTTTGCTATAGTTTTTCATCGAGTCTCAATCAATACAACCTAGTTTGTGGCAACCACAAAAAGAAGTGTCTGGTGTAGAACAACTACTTTCCAAGTTTTTTTCCCCATGTCAGGAGTGACTTGAGTTGGTTCTGGTGTGAAAGAATTGGCCGTCTGCAAGGACGCTGCCCAGGGGACGCCTGATGTTTGATGTTTTACCATCCTTGATGGAGGCTTCTCTCATGTCCCTGCATGGGGAGCTGGAGCTGACAAAGGGAGCTCAACCCACTCTTCCTGCCAGCACACGGGTTTAGCACATTGCACTACTTTCAAAGTAAGGGCCACACAATTAAACAGGAAATAACAAATTCAAACTAGAAACAGAAAATCTTTTAAATGTTGTCACATAGTACCGTGTTGTTGTTGTTGTTGTATTGCTTTAATCCAAGATCATAGCTTTTGACTAGGCTGGTCCTATTTTGGTTGCCCTATTGATCTGTTGCTTGCTAAGCATTCACTTTGCTAGTTCTATCCAAACCTAAATCTGGTTCTTATTCTGAGACGTACTTACTTTTATGCAAGCATGGCCTATTTTAATTTCTCACCTGCTCTAATTCACTGGGACTTTATTTCTTTGGACCCATTTCACATCCTTATTGAGGGTAACTGAGGTCCATAGAATATGTTGCGCATTCATTATGTTCTGAAAGGAATTTTCAAATTTCACTAAGCTGTTATAAAGAGTAAAGAAAATGAAATTCTTAACCATCAGCTCTGGGAGAAAGTCTCTCCCATGAGGAGCAGAGACTGGCATAACAAACCATTAAGTATTTTAGCAATTTAACTTTCACATGCCTGATTCCTAGCTACAGAGACATTCAGTACCAGGGGGCTGTCTATTTTTACCAGTGTGTTAAAAAGCTACTCCCCAAAGCAAGATATTTTCAAAATTCCAAAGTGGTGCAGAGCCAAATCAGATTTTAAGATCCTGACCTAAAGCCACATGAAACATAATGAGGTGGCATATATGGTCCTTCCCTCTTTTGTTCAATATCTCTAGCACACTGAGATATAGCCATTGGTCCCAGGCTGCCTAATAAGAACCATAGCCAAGGTTTTGGATATGATCTGCCCTCATCTAGTCCACCATTTTACCTGCTGTAACGTAATAAGATTCATTACATGTTTTGCTTGGGTTACAAATAGAAAAATCTCATCCATTTCCCTGTCCCTAACATCTTTCCTAATCCCAAATTTGTTTTATTTAGATATTGAATGTTTGTATAAAACAAATTTGGGATTAAGAAAAATGTTGGTTTTAACAGGTAAAAATTAGGGGCTGAGCTGAGGAGCATTTAATGGCCTGGCAGTTTCAAGGTCTAGCTTCTTACTGCCTAGGGCAGCGATTTTCAACCAGTGTGTACACTAGTGTGCCATGAGAGACATCAGGTGTGCCGTGGGAAATTATTTTCGAACTTCATTCATATATAAACTACGAGGCGCAGCTGTCCCTTTAAGAAATGGAACCATAGCACTCTCGCATCACCTAAGAAGTGACGCGAGAGTGCTATGTTCGCACCATCTTGGATTCGCTCAGACGCGGCTAAGTAAACAAAGTTAGAGTTTGTGCTGCAGCTGTACGTCAAGTGACAATGGCAATTTGGGTTCATAGAAAGACAAGCGAGTGACAGTGATGGAGAAGTTTTTGAGAAGGGAAAATGCAAATGGCCCTGGACAAAATTATTTATTTATTTATTTATTAGACTTGTATGCCGCCACTCCCAAAAGGCACAGGGTGGCTTACAAAGCAGAAAATAAAACACAATGTATGAAAGACAATAAAAGAATACAGCCAATAAAATACGATAGGACCAGTGGATTTTTCACAGGCCATCAAAAGCCTGTCTTACATGCCCTATGACACAGATGAAGGCCCTAATATGAGTGGTGGACAAAAGAAAAAAGTAAAGACGGTGAGCTCGAGGCAATACAGCGAAAGCTATCTTTCATTTGGATTCACTTTCACCGGGGATGCGACGGCACCGACTCCGCTGTGCTTGGTGTGTGGTGAGAAGCTCTCCAATAGTGCCATGGTGCCAATCAAGCTTAAACGCCATCTCCAAACGAAAGTGTGTGTATAAATACATTTAAAAACATATTAACTATATGTATTACTGTGTAATAGTGTCATTTTGGTTGGTGGTGTGCCCCAGGATTTTGTAAATGTAAAAAATGTGCCGCGGCTCAAAAAGGTTGAAAATCACTGGCCTAGGGGAATCTTTTGTTGGGAGGTGATTAGCTGGCCCTGATTGTTTCTTGCCTAGAATTCCCCTATTTTGAGAATAAGCATTTTCTCAGAATTTTCCTCCAACACCACAGTTCAAAAGCGTCTATCTTCCTTTGCTCAGCCTTCCTTATGGTCCAGATATTCATTGCAATGAATGACATGCTATTTCTAATGTTGCCACTAGATAGAAAAAGCTAGTTAGATCCTTATGCAGGATAGATTCATTGGATTCCCCAAACAGTGCTAAGAGACGTGGATCAGCTTCAACGTGCAATGAATCATATAGGCTCAAGGAGCTACAGAGTCTTCACCAAAAAGCTCATGTTGGTAATACAATTATCAAGCCTCACTGGCCAAAGGAATCAGCTAAAGAAGAAACCAGACCTTGCATTGCATCCCTGTGCCAGAGACAGAATATTAAAAAGCCTTCAGCAGTTGTGACATAATTGAAAGAAATTCAACACATTTCACATTTGCAATTTGGTACTAATTCCAGGAACAAGTAGTCACAATTTTAGTGAGAAAGCTGTCAAAATATGTTCCACAAACACCTTGGCAAGAAATATGGGCAACTGGAGAAATTCTGCAGAAGGGAAAGGATGCCAAATAGAAATGCATTTAGAAAATCCAAAACAGGAACCCATCCAAGAAGAGGAGATTTTGCACATATATTATCATGAAACTATTAAAAATAATTAGCCAGATATTTCAAAATATTACATACATTTTAAAAAATGTTATCAGTCAGATGTGTTGTAAACCATGTGTGATTTCTGGGCTATTTCTTTCTTGGCTAACCAAGTAGACTTTTTTTTAATGTATCCTGTAAACACTGTAAATCAATCTGCAATCTCAATCCTTCCAAATCTTTAACAAGCAGTGCTGGTATCCCTGATTTTTGTACCTGTTTCAATCGTCCATGATGTATTCTTCTCTCTAGAAAGCTCTAGAAGGTTACAAGTATAAAAAGCCCATTTATATATAATGCAGAAAACACCTATGCTATTTCAATAGTCCACCTTTTTAGGCTATAGGTGAGAAAAGTTGTTTTCATGGTCTCTGTACAGAATACATATTGCTGTACTAAAAAAATGTAAACACATTCTCATATTATGCATTTAAAGCTGTGGTTCTCGACCTTCCTAAAGCTGCAACCCCTTAATACAGTTACTCATGTTGTGGCGACCCCTAACCATAAAATTATTTCCATTGCTCATTCATAGCTGTAATTTTCCTACTGCCCGGCATTAAAACATACCATCTGACGGCCACAAGACGGAGGGACTTTGCAATAATCGCCCCCACCCTGTGGAACGCACTGCCTTCCGGAGTCCGTGCCCTTACGGACTTAGTGGCATTTCGGAAGGCGTGCAAAACCCTCCTGTTTCGGCAGGCCTTTGGGTATTAATGCTGAGATTTGTAGGCTACTTCGCCTCCTTGCGTTGCGCATGCCGATGCAGTTATACACACCTGTGCCACTGGCTTGCTTTGTATTTTATTGTGTTTTATGTGTTTTATATTCTGTTTTTAATTCTGAATTCATGGTGTAAGTCGCCCCGAGCCACCCGGGAGTGGCGACTCACAAATTTGAATAATAAATAAAATAAATAAATAGTGTAAATAAATATCTGATATGCAGGGTGTATTTTCAGTCACTGGACCAAATTTGACACAAATACTTGAAACACCCAAATTTGAATACTGGTGTGATGGGGATTGATGTTGTCATTTGGTAAACGTAGTTGCTGGGATTTATAGTTAACCTACAATCAAAGAGCCCCTTGAACCCACAAACGATAGAATTGTGCCAAACTTCTCACACAGAACCCCCATGACCAATAGAAAATACTGGAGGGATTTGGGAGGAATTGACAGTGATTTAGTTCACCTACATCTGGAGAGCACTGTGAACCCAAACAACGATGGATCTGGAACAAATTTGGCACAAATACCTGATATGCTGAAATTGGATATTGGTGGGGCTGGGGGGATTGATTTTGTCATTTGGGAGTTGTTGTTGCTGGGATTTATAATTAACCTACAATTAAAGAGCATTCTGAACCCAGCCCACAATGGATCTGCACCAAACTTGGGACATTACCTAAATGGCCAACATTGAATACTGGTGAGGTTGGGGGGGGGGCAATCACAGCAGGAGGAGGGCTTTCGGTGGAAATATTTGCTGCCTGTTTCTAAAAAGGAAGAGAAGGACAGGCAGAGAGAACATAAGAACATAAGAAGAGCCATGCTGAATCGGACCTCAGCCCATCTAGTCCAGCATTCTGTATCACACAGTGGCCCCAATTGTACACGGGGATCTCGAGCAGAAGGGAGGGCAAAGCCCTAACCTGCTCCCGACCCCCCACAACCAGTACCCAGGGAAATCCTGCCTACCTCAACCAACTCCGAGGTGGCACTTGAATGTCCTTTTCAGTAACTACCGATACACTTGGTATCCATGAATCTGTCTAATCCTGCCTTGAAGTTGTTCAGGCTGACAGCTGTCACAACCTCTTCTGGAAGTAAATTCCACAACCCAATGACCCTCTGGGTGAAGAAATATTTCCCTTTATTAGTCCTAATTTTCCTACCTTGGAGCTTCAGGGAGGGCCCTCTAGTCCTAGTGTTTTGTGACAAAGAAAATAATTTTTCTTTATTCACCTTTTCTATCCCATGCATGATTTTATACACTTCGATCAAGTCACCTCTTACACGCCGTCTTTCAAGGCTGAAAGACCAAGGCGTTGCAACCTGGTTTCATAAGGGAGCCGCTCCATCCCTTGGATCATTCTTGTTGCCCTTTTCTGTACCTTTCCAGTTCCGTTATATCCTTCTTAAGGTGCGGAGACCAGAATTGTACACAGTACTCCAAATGTGGCCTTACCATAGATTTGTAGAGAGGTAATACAACATTTGCTGACCTATTTTCGATTCCCTTTCTGATCATGCCTAGCATAGAATTTGCTTTTTTCACTGCTGCTGCGCACTGGGTTGACATCTTCATTGAGCTGTCCACCAAAACCCCAAGATCCCTTTCCTGGTTTGTCTCGGAAAGCTTTGACCCCATCAATTGGTAGGTGTAGTTGGGGTTCTTTGCCCCGATGTGCATGACTTTACACTTGTTTAGGTTAAAATGCATTTGCCACTTTGTTGCCCATTCACTCAATTTCGAGAGATCTTTCTGGAGCTCTTTACAATCAGTTTCATTTTTAACTACCCTGAACAATTTAGTGTCGTCTGCAAACTTTGCTACCTCAGAATTCACTCCTACATCCAGATCATTAATGAATAAATTAAAAGTAACGGACCCAAAACTGAACCTTGGGGTACGCCACTTCTCACCTCTTTCCACCCAGAGAAATGTCCGTTTATTACCACCCTTTGTTTCCTACAGTTTAGCCAGGTTCCAATCCAGGACAAGACCTGTCCTCTGATTCCATGGCTGAAAAGCTTATTTAGAGCCTTTGGTGAGGGACTTTGTCAAAAGCCTTTTGAAAGTCAAGGTAAACAATATCAATTGGGTCCCTTTATCTATGTGTTTATTTACACCTCAAAGAATTCTAACAAGTTAGTAAGACATGATTTGCCTTTGCAGAAACCATGTTGATTTTCTTTCAGCAATGCCTGTTCTTCTATGTGCCTGGTAATTTTTTCTTTAATAATGGTTTCCATCACTTTGCCTGGAACTGAGGTTAGACTGACTGGTCTATAATTTCCTGGATCACCTCTGATCCTTTCTTGAAGATCGGTGTTACATTTGCCTCCCTCCAGTCCTCGGGTACAGTGCCTGATCTTAGAGAAAGGTTATATATCTTAGCTAGAAGTTCAGCAATTTCACACTTGAGTTCCTTAAGAACTCTGGGGTGGATGCCGTCTGGACCTGGTGATTTGTTGACATTTAGTTTATTAAGGCATGTGAGAACATTAGGCATGAGAAAAATGAAACGGAAATTAAAAGAAATCGTAAGTGATTCGTATGTAATGGGCCTTTCAAGTTTATACGGATCGCAAGGCCAATCCCGGAAGTGGACTTTCTTTTACGCACCCCTGGGCCCAAAATTTCGTTAGATTATTAAAAATTTCGGATGTCCCCCCAACAGGAAAAAATCCCCCTCCAAAATAGCTTTGCAGACATAACTCACAGTCAAAACGGGGCCTTTACATGCTTAAAGCCTAATTAGAGTGGAAGGCCTCCTCCAGGAAGTGAAAAGGAGCCGGAAACCATAGAGAGATCCAGATCGGGACTCCTAGAGGGGCTGGAGGACTGAAGAAAAAGCGATTTAAACACCCAGGAAGGGGTTTAGATAGAAGGACAGAGTAGGAGGACATAAGAACTGCTGAGAGAAGGGCAGCAGGAGTGAAAAGAGCACGGAGAGGAGAAGGAAGAGTTCAGAATCAAGAAAAGCCATAGAGTTCCAACGGAGGTCCTAGACTGCTATGGTAAAACTGAATGGGGAAAAAAAGATGGAGTGAGGAGAACTCTACAGATTAGCAAGGCCTGCACCAGAGGTAGGCCTAGGCATTTATTTAATAATATTAATAATAATAATATATTAATGCATTATATGTGTCCCTGCAAAGGAACCCTGTCCTTAAATAATATTAATAATAATATATTAATGCATTATATGTGTCCCTGCAAAGGAACCCTGTCCTTTAATAATAATAATAATAATAATAATAATATATTAATGCTTTATATCTCCCTGCAAGGAAACCAAGGGAAATGTTGCCCCTTGATTTGCCTGTGTTTAAAACAGTATCAGTCCTGTTTCCCTGCTTTGCCTACTTTAGAACTACTAACGAATTTTCGTAAGTAATTAAGTTACATTTCGAAATTTTTGGGAAATTTTTTGTAAGTCTTTGATATACTAATAAAAAAAAATCCCCCCCCCATTTGATTTTAGAATTGCCATTTTTCGATTTGTTATCATGCCTAGAGAACATCCTCCTTGTTTATCTCTATCTGTTTTAATTCTTTTAATTCCCTCCCTGAAAAAACTGACTCAGCTGCAGGCATATGTTGTCTGTCCTCCTGTGTGAAAAAGGAGGCAAAGAAGTCATTTAGCCGCTCAGCAATCTCCTTGTCTTCACTGATTTTCCCTTTCTGACCATTGTCGTCTAGTGGCCCAACTGCTTTTCTAGTTGGGTTCCTGCTTCTGATGTACTTAAAGAAGGTTTTGTTATTTTTTTAATATTCTTTGCTATATGTGCCTCAAAATCTCTCTTGGCTTTCCTGACTGTTGCTTTGCATTTAGTTTGCCAGAGCTTGTGTTCCTTTCTGTTCTCCTCGGGAGGAAGATATCGTCAGCCTTCTCTGCCAAAGGGGTTCCTAAGACCATCAGAAATAAATGTTTTCTGATGGTCTTTGACAACCCCGCTGGAACCCCCTAGTGACCCCCCCCTGGGATCCCGGCCCCCAGGTTGAGAAATGCTGATTTAAAGTGATGGAAGACAGTGACACGACTTTCTGATGGTACTCCTGTTTATGTGTCCATCAGAATGGTCCTCAAAACAAGTAATATTACACAATTAAGCATAATTCCAAGGAGCATTGGCCCTGACTTGCAAATCTGAAATAGTTAAATATTTGAATCTCTATTTCTAAGTCATTCTCAGTTGAATGGCATCAAACGGCTGCTGTATGTTCGCCGCTCTGAGCCCCTCAATGAAGAAGAGAGGGTGGGATATAAAACAAAGTAAATCAATCAATAAATAAATAAGCATCTACAGGTTCTTGGGTGGGCCCTGCAGATGATAGCATTGTAGTGCATCCAGATATAGGAAAATAATACCTTGAGACACTGATTCCCTATGATCAAATGACATGGAAATAGCTATGTTGCACCACTAAAATGTATTGTGTAAACAATTCCAGCCTATGTAATGAGCAAAACAGTTGGACTTCTGCTGCTATAACTTATTAACAGGATGCCAATGATAATTTAGGAAAAGTATTTATTTATTTACCATGTCAGAAGCAAATTGAGAATACAGTTATAATGTATAAAAAACACAAACAAAGTTAAAAACTTGGCATTATGCTAAATTTCCTTTGACCAGAAGCTGGTCGCTTCAAGTGCCTCTGATGTCGTTGTAAGAAGGTCCTCCATTGTGCATGGGGTAGGGCTCAGACTGCATTGTAGTAAATGGTCTGTGGTTTGCTCTTCTCCACACTCACATGTCATGGACTTCACTTTATAGCCCCATTTCTTAAGGCTAGCTCTGCATCTCGTGGTACTAGAACGCAGTCTGTTCAGTGCCTTCCAAGTCACCCAGTCTTCTGTGTGCCCAGGAGGGAGTTTCTCGATCTGAGAAAACAAACAAAGAAAATTAATTCAATAAACTATTCCATGAAAACAGCATTGATATAAAACAAGTTAAAATATTTAAAGAGATTAGAAGTCCCTCATTAAAAATGAAGCATCCCACAATGGCCATTACTAACCAAAGGGTTATGTAAATAAAAACGTCTTCTGTCTCCCAGGAAGAGGAAAGTCACCAAGAAGGCTCTTTCCCAAACATATAATCAATGGTTTCTTTTCAAAGAATCTGAGTAACTATCTACTTGGATTGAAACCTTTGCTGTTCAGCCCAGTGATCCTTACAACCACATAAATCTGGCCCATTTATGGCGAGTTTTAAAATTGCCACCAACAAATATTGCAGATCCTGAGCTGGGAAACTCTACTATGAAAGGATCTGATTCCTTCAATAACATATTCAAAATGATGCAGAACAGGCCAGGGGGGAGAAGAGCATCTTGAGGGGAAGTAGAAAAGTTGCATGTAGAAGCCTCCCCTCTCTAGACAGACAGACAGACAGACACACACACACACACACACACACACAAACACACACACAATTGCTGTTGCCCCAGGATTACTCTTCTTTTTCAAGAACTGTCATTCCAAGCTTTTGTTTCAGCATGGGCTCCATTTGTGTGGATGCATGGACAGACACTTCACTCACCACATCTCTGCCCTCCTTTGATGGAAGAGAAGAAGTGGATTCTACCAGCAGCAGAGTCACAAGGGTTGGGGACAGCTCTGCTCTTCACCATAAAAAACGTTGGCAGCATTAATGTAGAGCACGGCATTAATGCTGACCTTTTAAAAGTCTGCTGGAGCCACACAATAGAGAAGGGGGAAGTTCAGCAGATGGAGATTGGGTTTCCCCAATCCCACTTCCCAGAATGCCTTTGTTAAGAAAAGTAGGCCAGTTCTAGATCTACTCTGCTTCTTCTCTCAATGTCCACATATCACTCATTGTGCCATCATAGCTCAGAGTTCTCTCTTTTTCTTCCATCCATGATGGAGATGGTGAGGACAGTGTTCCTTCACCTTCAGTGGTTAATGGTCTGAACATCTTGCTCTTTCCTAACAAGGCTCACCACATCTGGAAGGAAGCTGCATTGGTGGTTGCTATAGCCATTGACTGTGAGGTAGAATAGACTCGGACAGGACTGAAACTGGACAACATATCGTGGTGAGAGAAACCCCATGAAAGTGCCACAGATGATCACTATTGCTCCAGTGCCATGCTATTCCTTGAGTTGCTCAACAGTATGGAGAAACCAGACAAACATAAAATGGCTGCTCATGACAGCTTTGCGGATCTCTCCACACAGTTTCTCCTGTTTCTCAAAGCAGTCAGAGGCAGTTCGCAACAGTCATAGTCATGAGAATGCCTATTTATTTTAGCTCTTCCTTGGTGTGTGGCTGAAGTCTGCACTTCATTTTTATTCATAAATCTGCAGTCCTGGTGCACTCCGATATTTGTTTAAAATGCAGAAGAAGTTCCCGAAGAGACAACATTTTCTGCTGTTTGAGCTATTTGTATTTAATATCCCGTTAAGCAGCATTAACTTTTAACTTGCCATAAAACCCAATAATGTTATTTATCAAGTTGTTTTAATTACCAGGAGCAGATAAGCATATGTCCCAGTTAGCCTGAAAAATCCCGCGTGCGCACCTGCTCCGACAAAGCCGGGGACGTGAGGGAAATATTTGAGTCCCATCTCCTCCTTCCAACACACCATTTTTAAAAAGGCACTTCTCGCGCCGAGCGAGGCCTTTACAGTTAAGGCATTTTACAAGATGATACTGAGCTATGTTTCCTGTCTGTGAAGAAGGCACCAGCATATAAAATGCTAGTGAATTTGCATTACCTCCAATCCATCATTCTTTGAGTGCTTGGGAAGAAAAAACCGGGAGACCCACAGCAACAAAGCACAGCCTTGTGTTGACAGATTCTTATTTAAGTGACTGTGAATACCACAATTCCACAAATAATTTGTCAAGTGTGTGGCTGAACTAGCTCTGAACCCTGATAAATACCAACTCTCCTCGCTGCTACAAAAGGCAGGATGTTCTGTGTGCGGGCAGTGAGTAACAAGCGCGAGGATTTAACAATCAATGCAACTATATTTCTCTTTTCTTTGTGACTTGGAAGCACTAAAAAGAGAGAGAAAAAGAGAGAGAGAGGAACCTTGAAGGGTGGCTTTTTCAGCAGCGTTAAATACTGATGTGACCGTGCCTTCCAAATCTGTGCCTGGCACTGCAAGCTTTTGCAGAGAGCAAGAGAGAGCGTGCACACTATCTGCACCACATTCTCTTCCCTTTCTCTTTACTGCATTTAAAACATATGGTTTATGTCGGTGTCTGTTTGCAGGATTGGGGGAAGGGAGGGAGGGAGAAGGGTTTTATTATATGGCTAGCAATCTCTTGTTTAATGTGAGCTATAATTAAATGGATTTCTTCCAAGTTATCATGATGGGACATCTATCCAATTGGACTTGTCATCCTAAGACATATATTAGCTTTGGGTGTAAATGTGAGGTAGGGCTTCCATAAACATTTCTTATTTTGATAAGCATTGGCTTGTATTTTAAAACATTTCGCCTTTATGCTAGGATGCCAGCATTGTATTTGTTCCCTCCTTGGCTTCCCTATCTGAGGGCTCTGCAGAATTCAAACTGAGAGCCAAGCTAGGCGCATTATACCCAGTGGAGCCAGAGGCCCATTTGCACTACAGATTGATGGCACTCTTAGAGGGATTGCTCTAAAACAATGACATTGTCTCCCTAAATTAGAATTCTGACCCCCAAATGATATTTCCCTTCACCCCAAATCTCTAGCATTGCAGAGAATGAGACACTGAGCATAATTCATACCTACGTATTTTATATCTGCTGCCTTGACATTCCTGTAGTATCTTTGCCCACCATTTTACTTTGGACACTTGAGCTGCATTTATAAATGTTGAATTGGCGTTTTAGGATATTGCAATGTGGTACATTTGGGAGGCTAAAGGAAAGTTCCATGGAGAAGCATAATTATTATTTGGGACAGCAATGTCCTCATCTTGTCCCCTTCTTCCAGAGTTACTTGCTTCAGGTTACCATTTTTCCATTCATTTCATGTATGTATTTATTTATGTATTGCAGTTGTATGGCACCTTTCTTCCAAAATGGGAAATCTCTCAAACATGCCATACTTGTCATACCATGCTATGTTGGACCCCTCCCTCTGGTCCTTTAGATAAAAGCTTAAATCATAGTTATGGGACCAAACATTCGAGCAGCAGGTACAGCAATAATAATGAATACTATTTATTTGATTGACAATGGACAGACCTCGGAATATGACTTTGGATGTGGATTCGGACTTAGATTTGCTAACTTTTAAATGAATGTTTTAAATTTACTGTTTAGTTAATGTTTTAATTAGGGCTGGAGAGATAGCACAGCAGTAATAACAGCTGTGCTTGCAATCAGAAGATTGCATGTTCGATTCCCGGGCTGGTCTGGACACCCAGCTGTGAGCCTGTCCACTGTTCACCTAACAGTTTGAAAACAGCCCAGCTGTGAATAGATGAACTAGGGGAAGGATTTTTATGCGGAAGGATTTTTACAAAAAGGACTTTACAACGCCTGAATAAAAAAAAGGAAAGATCAGCATACACTTCACCATTCAACAAGTTGGATGGTGGAGCAATTTTGTCTCCTCCCTCGGAGAAGAGATTGGTTAATTGTGCAGAAGTTACTGGAAGGGAGGAGGGGCTGGCCTAGGGGGTGCCCGCCCTTTTCCTCATTCTGCAAGAGAACATCGTTGAGTGAGGAACACCTTGGAGCCCATCCAGCACCAGGTCTGTGCAGAGGCCATGAGGCCCAGAGTTCATCCTCCAGGCTGAGCTGGCCCCTTGCCCTTCGTAGGCCTCTGCTAAATTTAGTTATATCTAAGTTTAATTCTGCCTGGCTTCTCTGGACAGGGAGCCAGGCCTGGAGGGCTTCGTTTTGATTGCCCCCCCCTTTCCTATAACATAATATTACTTTAAGTCCCCCTCCTTGTGGCACAGTGGGTTAAACCACTGAGCTGCTGAACTTGCTCACTGGAAGGTTGGAGGTTCCCACTGCTAGCCTCAGCTTCTTCTTAAAAGGGCCCTGGGGTGGGATTCCCTTACTCACCCTTGTCCTCTTCACTTCAGGGCCTCATGGCCATGCCAGGGCCATGGAGGTGGCCATTTTGTGGGTGGGGCCATTGCCACCATCTTTAAAGGGTGGCAACCATTGCAGGGGGTGGAGACTCAGCTGCCATTTTGGTGAGGTCAGTGGCCATCTTGGGGGTGGGGCCATGGCATCCATTTTGTGTTAGGCTTGGTGGCCATTTTGGTAAGGTCAAAATAAATAATTTTAAATAACTAAATAAAATTAATAATAATAAATAGTAATTAACATATACATGTTATGATACAAGACATATGCAAGCTGACTGCATTAAATCACTACTGACCAAGTAGGCATGCATTCAAAGCAAGCCCTGGGGGCAGAGTGAGCTCCTTACTGTTAATAGTCTAGCTTGCTGTTAACCTATGCAAACTTAAAGATAGTTGCAGCTGCTATTGGCAGCTGAATGCATTAAATCACTACTGAACAAGTAGGCATGCATTCAAAGCAGCCTGGGGGCAGAGTGAGCTCCTTACTGTTAATAGTCTAGCTTGCTGTTAACCTATGCAACCTTAAAGATAGTTGCATCTGCTACTTGGCAGCTGAATGCATTAAATCACTACTGAACAAGTAGGCATGCATTCAAAGCAGCCTGGGGGCAGAGTGAGCTCCTTACTGTTAATAGTCCAGCTTGCTGTTGACCTATGCAACCTTAAAGATAGTTGCATCTGCTACTTGGCAGCTGAATGCATTAAATCACTACTGAACAAGTAGGCATGCATTCAAAGCAGCCTGGGGGCAGAGTGAGCTCCTTACTGTTAATAGTCTGGTTTGCTGTTGACCTAGGAAGCCTTACTTGATAGTTGCATCCGCAAGTGGTTGCCAACTGCATTAAAATAATTACTGATCAAGAAGTCTGTGGTCAAAGCTAGCCGACGGGCAGAGGAGCTCCCGACAGTTGATAGTCTAGCTTGCTGTTGACCTATGCAACCTCAAAGATAGTTGCATCCGCTAGTTTGGCAGCCAACTGCATTAAAGTCATTACTGACCAAGGAGTCATGTGTTCAAAGCAAGTCTGGGGGCAGGGTGAGATCGCGACGGTTAATAGTCTAGCTTGCTATTGACCTAGGCAACCTTATTTTGATAGTTGCATTTGCTAAAGGGTAGCCAACTGCGTTAAATCACTACTGCAGGGGAAGTCATGTGTTCAGAGCAAGCCTGGAGGCAGAGTGAGCTCCCAACTATTAATAGTCTAGCTTGCTGTTGACCTATGCAACTCTAATTGGTAGTTGCATTTGCTAGATGGAAGCCAGCTGCATTAAATCACTATGGACCAAGAAGTCAGGTGTGAGCTCCCGACTGTTAATAGTCTAGCCTGTTCATGGGCGTAATTGATGAGCTCGGCCGACTGTGGACAGCTGCATTAAAGCACTTGCATGTGTTCAAAGAGAACATGGGGGTGCTCCCAGCTGTTGATAGTTGATGGTTGGCCTCGGCAATCTTAATGTTGTGGCAGCTGCATTGGTGGCCACTACTGACCAAGAGGTCATGTGTTCAAAGAGAACATGGGGGTAGAGTGAGCTCCCAGCTGTTGATAGTCTAGCTTGCTGTTGGCCTAGGCAATCTTAATGTTAGTTGCATCTGCTAGTTGATGGCCACTGTGTAAAATCATTTACTGACCAAGAAGTCATGTTTCCAATGCAAGCTTGGGGGCTGAGTGAGCTCCCGACTGTTAATAGTCTAGCTTGCCGTTGACCTATGCAACTCTAAAGATAGTTGCATCTGCTAATTGAGAGCCTACTGCATTAAATCACTACTGAACGAAAAGTCATGTGTGCAAAGCAAGCCTGGGAGCAGAGTGAGCTCCTGATTGTAATAGTTAGCGTGTGGTTGACCTATGCAACCTTGAAGATAGTTGCATCTGCGGGTTCGTAGCCAGCTGCATTAAATCACTGCGGACCGAGAAGTCATGCGTCAAAGCCAGCCTTGGGGCAGAGGCGACTTCTGAATACAGGTGCTCATGTGGTGGTAAACCCCAACTATAGAATTATTGTTTGCGTCATAGCTGGAATTTTACTACTGTTATGAATTCTAAAGTAAACACTGATGGGTAGGCTTTTGTTTCATTGCGCTGGATCAAATTTTACACATGTGGACACGGATGGGTTGCGGACAACTGACATTGACATTGGGAGTGGTGACTGCTGGGATTTGTAGTTCGCTTGCGCGTAGAGCATTGTGACTTCACTGATGATGGAGTTGGGCCGAACTTTCCACACAGTGCTCCCTGAAGAGACGCACTGGCATGAGGCACCCTCCATCCTCGCATGCTCTTACTTATGTGTCGCATTCCGGGGTTACTCCTTTGTTATTAAGATGGGACCCCATTCACCGTGACATAGTTCATCCCAGTAGTTAACCAGTTTTCTCATTTCAGGCATGTGCAAGGGTGTGGAGAATATTGGCCAACCTTTCAGATAGGAAGGGGATCCCATCAAGGGGTTCCTCTAAGTCCATTTCAAGGCCCTTGGTCCATTAAATGCCTCTAATTTAAGCCACATTATACACACACGCCCCTCGCCAAGCAAATCCCATCGAGCAACGTTAAATTCAGCAAATACTGATGGGTAAAAACAGGGGTCTGGCAATGTAAAGGACTGGAATTGGCGGTCAGGAATGCCTTAAGGGTGGCCGTTTATGCCTCAGGGCGTTGAGGCTTAGAAGTATACGGTGGTTGGATGTTTCGGTTCGCTTGCTCTCCATGTTCTGTGGGTGCTGCACCTTCGGTGACTCTTATACTGGTGTTTGACGTTTGGTTGTACTTCAGTCTGGTTCCGTTCGTTTGTGGGCTTTAGCAGGGGCATAGTCCCAGCCGTTAGTCCGGCACAATACAGCCAGCCAATTTGGGGACGGTTGCGACCGAAACTTTAAGGGTAGTGTATTAGCTTTGGCCTCAAACTTCGTGTGATCTTGTACGTGAGGGTCAATGAGTTTGAGGAATTTGGAAGGGCATACGCCATGCTGCATAACACAGTTTTGGGTGTTTCAAAGGTGGGGTTGGCCCCACAAGTGACCAGGGTGCAATTAGCTGTGCTGGCTCATTGCTTATGGGCTCTGACTATTTCAGATTATATTAACGGTTGGCGGCATAGAAAGTTAGCTTGGTGGTCGTGCAGTCTGGGTCAGACTCACGACAGCAGAAATTCGAGCTCCCTGCATTTGGGAAGGCCCTGGAGCTCGTGTACCACGAGGCGTATGCGGACACACAGGAACAAATTTGTTTCATGCCGACGCTTGGACAGCTCCTTTGCAGCCCTATTGGATCAGCAAGGTAGTCCAGTATCTAAAATTGACAGGTTTACGCGGGCCCTGGTTGAATTTGAACTAACAATACGGCATAACGGCGAAGAGTGGCTGGTGCCGTCAGCCAAATCTGATTTGGGGTCTTGAGGCAATGTCATTAAGTTGGCAAAGTATAGTGACCCCGTTTTATGGCCAGTTGAGGCTTTGGTGCTATTCAAACAGATTAGCAAGCCTGGGCGGGTTACCGTTTGGTAAGCCGGATGGCATACAACTAACAACTTACCAGTTGTATACAGGCACCAGTAAGGTGCTAAGGATGATGGGTTTGGTGCAATACAGGTTTTGCAACCCACTCTTGCTGCATTGGAGAAGACTCATTGGCCAATGCTACGGGACATGACTCGGAGGTGATCAAACCCTGGGCAGATGGAAATCAAATGCCTTCAGGAAATACGTGGTACTCCGTTGTCATAAGTTGATTGTGCCGATCCATGAGATCCGTTTTGCTGAACCATGGTTGGAGTATCCTCGTCTACGGGCACAGTTATTTTTACTGGGCTGCAGGGCATGACATGAGGACTCATTATGGTCAGCATTTTGGGGTAATACAGGTTTGCAACCCACGCTTGATGCATTTGAGAAGCTTCAGTGGCCAATGCTATCGGACAGGTCTCGGAGGGGGGTTAAACCCCGTGCATATGGAAATAAAACGCTTTCAGGAAATGCGTGGTACTCCGTTGTAGTAATTTGATTGGGGCGATCTCGTTGGGATCCATTTTACTGAACCATGGATGGAGTATCCTCGTCTGCGGGCACAGTTATTTTGCTGGGCAGCTGGGCAGGCCATGAGGACTCATTATGGCCAGCTTTCTGGGGCAATACAGGTTGCAACCCACTATTGCTGCATTGGAGAAGCTTCGGTGGCCAATGCTATGTGACGTGACTCGGAAAAAAACAAAAAACAAAAACAAAAAAACCCTGGGCAGATGAAATTGAATGCCTTCAGGAATATGTGCGTACTCCGTTGTCATGAATTGGTTGTGGTGATCTCTTGGTAGATCCGTTTTGCTGAACCATAGATTGAGTATCCTCGTCTGCGGGCACAGTTACAGCACTGGGCTGCAAGGCAGGCCATGAGGGCTCATTATGGTCAGCAGTTTGGGGCAATACAGGATTGCAACCCACTCTCGCTGCATTGGAGAAGCTTCGGTGGCCAATGCTATGTGACGTGACTCGGAGAAAAAAAAAAAAAAAAAAAACAAAAAAAACCCTGGGCAGATGAAATTGAATGCCTTCAGGAATATGTGCGTACTCCGTTGTCATGAATTGGTTGTGGTGATCTCTTGGTAGATCCGTTTTGCTGAACCATAGATTGAGTATCCTCGTCTGCGGGCACAGTTACAGCACTGGGCTGCAAGGCAGGCCATGAGGGCTCATTATGGTCAGCAGTTTGGGGCAATACAGGATTGCAACCCACTCTCGCTGCATTGGAGAAGCTTCGGTGGCCAATGCTATGTGATGTGACTCGGAGAGAAAAGAAAAGAAAACAAAACAAAAATGTGTGTACTCCGTTGTCATGAATTGTTTGTGGTGATCTCTTGACAGATCCGCTTTGCTGAACCATAGATGGAGTATCCTCGTCTGCAGGCACAGTGGCAGCACTGGGCTGCAAGGCAGGCCATGAGGACTCATTATGGTCAGCATTTGGGCCTCGCGTCCGTCACTACTGCGGAGTGGCAAGGGACCAGAGGTAGGCGTGGAGGCGGTTTCCTCCCACTTCTGTTTCAGTCTAGGAGGGGCCCCCTCCAGACGGGTTGTGGATATGCCTCGCAGCCCATGATCTTGGCCTTTTGAAGGGCGGAGCCCTGGCCTTGCAAGCTTGGAATGACATCTGTAAGATTTGTCATGTATGGCCACGGGTACGCGCCACATGGTGGGCAGTCATTCCTCGCCTCTGGTGGTTAGGAATTGGGACATTTAAAAAATGTTGACGGTCAGGTAATGGGTGAACCGGGCCATGCGCAAACCACTTGCAAGGGGTAGGGGCTCCTACATATTCCAGGGATAGATCTTGCTTGGCAGGCCTCACCTTTACAGATTGGATGGAATCCATCGGTCTGATGTGGGCAATTCATTGTTTCTTAAGGATTTAAGGGGAGGTGTTCAGTTATTATTAGTCGGCTTGGTGGGGGATGGGAGCTAAATAGGACATTTGCTCCCAATCCGTGGCGTAAATAGTTCAGTTATTCAAAGGTTTGTATACACTTAAGGCACCCCTTAAGGGTGTGGGGCATTATGCAAACACTCACCTAGAGGTTAATTCTAGGGGTGAGGTGATGGTGAATGTCCCAGGAGCGGGGAGAGTCTAGTCTCAAAAGTTGAGAGAGATTTCTCCTGATGTTTCCCTTACGGGTTGCCCGAGTTGAAATCTACAGGAGACCCAGGTAGTATGCCTGAATAGCTGAGGGTAGACTTTAGGAGACGCTACCTCAGCTTACACACACCAAGTTGAACTGACACCAAAAAGTTAGTCGAGTTACAAGTTAAATAGGTAACTATTCAATAAAAGTTGCCCAAAATTTGAAACCATATATTTTGTGTCTGTCTCGTTATTTCGGGGTTGGAAGACAAGGATTAAGGAAAAGCTTATTAAATTATGATTTTACAAATTAAGCACCAAAACTTCATGTTTTACAACAAATCAACAGAAAAACTTGTTCAATACATGGTAATGTTATGTAGTAGGTGTGGTGTTTCAGCCTGGTGCTCATGTGCATGCTAGAGTTGATGAGAATGTTTCTGAAAATGCTGATAATGGAATTGTTCCTGCAAATGCTGATGATGGGATGCTTAGTGAGAACTCTAAAATGCAAAATGACCTTTTAGATGAGGCTTCCTTTTCTGGGAACAGTTCCCTTCCCAGGGTCTCAGTAGATGAGAATTCTTGTGTTCAAGATTCAGAAAGTCTTGATGCTGATAACGGAACACCTGGGAATTTTAATGAGCTTACATTTGACCGCCGGGATAGTATTCGGCGATCTAGGCAGGCTGCTAGCCTGCAACGTAGCAGTAGGTTTGCAAAACAAAACTGATTGTCTTTTATAATAGTTGACTAGAGAAATTGTCTTCAGATTCCAGGCTTTGTTTAGAAAACCATGCCAGATCTTGTCTTGTCTCCAATCTCCTGATTTTGCCTAGGCCTTTGTGCACGTTTTGCTCCTATAGCTGCCTTGTATTATTCATGGGATTTTCATCAAGCATTTTACCTTTGCCTTTGGATTTTGGGACCATTTGAACTGTGTATTTTACCTTGGATATATTCTACGATTGATCTTCTTTTAACCCTTTTGTTGGACACTATATTTGATTCAATAAAAGCCTTTTTATTCAGACTGTCTATTGTGTGTGTGACTAGGTGGGGTGCTCCTTGTCTGAAGTGCAACAGTAGTTACTGTATTTATAAATTTAGCACCAAAACATTGCAATGTATTGAAATAGTGGTGGATATGGGCAAGAGACAGACTGCATTGGATAATATAGAATGCTGGGTGAGTGAAGGTTGGATAAGCGAGGCTCTACTATATTCAATTAGCATTGGGATGCAGTTTCTAATGCAGTCTCCTTCCTCCAATCTGTGGATACACACCAACAACACAAGCACACCTTTAAGAAAGGAATGCAAATCTAATCATTCTGGGACACTAGACAAAGCATAATATAGCATGCATGCATTGCCAATTTATTTTTAACTTCTATTTGACAAAGAGGTTAAATGGAAAGGCGCATTCAAATGGATGATGAAAAGAGGTAATCATCAATAAAATCATTAAGAAAAGCTTGGCTCTTCTTCATTCCATGTTCTACTTTTTCCAATGAGAGCAGTCTCCCCAAGAACTTTCCAAAACAGGACAACTGAATGATAAGCTCTATTTTTGAAAGGCTAAACTGTTGCTTATTAAAGCCCAGAAAATAAGAAAACCTTGCCATCTGTGTACACACAGACAGATATATAAGATTATCTGTATATAGGGTTGTGATCCTAACTCCACTTTGCACATAGAAATCACCTGAAATTGTGGCATATTAATGAGACCCTATGCAAAAAAGGTGCTAATTATTTATTGTTTATAAAAGCTATTTAAATAATTCAGATGCTCATATGCTACAGCCATCATGATTTTCCAGTCATTAACTTAAGCAGAATTTGCATTTCGGGGACTCTAGCCACTGACTTACATGCACCACGTAAGTCATTTTTCAAACGCCCTGTCCCATTTTAATCTATTTATCATTAATCACCTTTGGTCACTTTACATACGGAACACCATTCCGATGGAAGATAAAAGAAATACATTAATAAAACTAAAGCAAGTCTGAATACTTCAAAACAAGAAAGTGGCAAATGAATGTGGTTATCACAACTGATTCTTCATTATGCCTATTAACATTAATTTGCTCACGCTATGAACATGAGCAACGTTTTCTCTTTCCTGCTCATGAATTGCCAATTGTTCTGCCCAAAATGGCACTCTGTACAGAGGCAGAGCATATCAATGCAGCCAAGCCTGATCAATACCTTGCTGTGCTGGTGGGAGTACTAGATCAGAGTACACTTTTGCCCTTCTGAAAGAGAAGGAAGAAACAGATACAATAGAGAAAACGTACCGTATTTTCTGGCATATAAGACTACTTTTAACCCAAGAAAACCATCTCAAAAGTCAGGGGGCATCTTATACGCGGGAGTTGTCTTTACGCGGGAGCAGTCTTATACACCAGGAGTCATTTTATAGAGCGGGTGCTGAAATTTTCAATCCAGATTGGAGAATCTGTGGTTGCCGCATATGGTGGGGGGGAGCTCAAAAATGGCAGTGGCCGCGTCCCTGCATATGCAGCGACTGTATGAAAGCATTGAGGGCGACGTTCTACAAGTACGGTAGAAGAAAATCCATTCATCAGGATTCATGGACTTAATGCAGTCCCGATTGTGAAGTGAAGGGGCGCCTCACCGGGAAGGTGTAAGTGAAGGGCGGAGCAAGCTGCAGGCGTCTGGGGCACCCAGGGTATGGAAAAAAGAGATAGAGTGGCTCTGGGCCCAGAAAGACACTTCTTTTACCTGTCTAGCCCTCCCTTGTATCCTATTACTGAATCTCCTCCTCTGCCTCTCAGAACTCGCTCCTGAAGACGGCAGTGAAGCGGTGCAGATGCGCATGTGCAAGATCTGAGAGGCAGAGAAGGAGGAACAGTAATAGGAAAATTACCATATTGAAATCAAATCTGCTGTTTTTTAAATTTTTATTTGGTGTGCATTGGAAGAGGGGTAGTCTTCTATGGTGAGTATATCCCAAACTCTATATTTTAACTGGAAAAGTTGGGGGTCATCTTATACGCCTGGTAATTTCTGTCTCTGGCAGCAATAAAAATGCCCCAAATCCCAAATGATGGGGTCAAGAAAAGAAAAATCAAGCAGACAGGGAGCAGTTGAACCTGCTGGGCTTTTAAGGTGGGGTTTTGGGAAACATTTTCCATTGAAGCAATTGAGCCATGGGCATAAATGATACCATACATATGAATCCTTATGATACCATACATACGGACATATATGATACCTACTGGGGTCCCGGACCTAAAGCACTTTCTGTACTTCCTCCATATGGTGTTGTGACATGTAGTTTTAAATGTTTAAATGTTTTATTGTAGGGCCGCTTGGCTGTTCCATGCTGCCCGTTTTATATGTTGTAACCCACCCCGAGCCTGCAGGGAGGAGCGGAATATAAAACCAAATAATTAATAAATAAATAAATATGGACATTTATGATATCATACATACAGACATTAAATGATACCATAAATACGGACATAAATTATACCATACATTTATTTATTTATTTAAAACATTTATATTTCGCCCTTCTCACCCCGCTCAGGGCGGAGCACAGTATATATACAGCAAACATTCAATGCCAGGACATGAATTTGTTATATGCATACATACACATGAGAAACATTTGTCTCAATATTAAAATACACTGTTTAAAATTTTCGTCTAATCTAATTTGCCTGGTAAGGTTTCTTATCGCTGATTTATTGCCCTGTCCTGAAACCTTGGTCCCACTATCAAGTTTTTACCATCGTTCTGAAGGACAGGAGGGAGGAGGCCGATCTGATCTCACCAGGAAGGGAGTTCCATAGCCAGGGGGCAATCACCGAGAAGGCCCTCTCTCTTGTCCTCACTAATCGCGCCAGTGTCAATGGTGGGACAGAGAGCAGGGCCTCCTCGGAGGATCTTAATCTTAGCTATGGTTCATAGGGGGAGATGCGTTCGGACAGGTAAATTGGACCAGGGCCATTTAGGGTTTTATTGGCCAAAGCCAGCACTTTGAAGTGTGCCCAGTAGCAAACTGGCAGCCAGTGGAGCTGGGGTAACATCGGAGCTGGCGTAACATACATACAGGCATTCATGATACCATATATACTGTGTGGTTTGGAACACCCCGAGATCACTACGTTCAGAAGACTTGAACCTTCTAACCATCCCCAATGTAAAGTCCTTCCATTTGACCGCTACTAGACAGTGAGCTTTTTCCATCATTGCTCCTACGCTGTGGAATGCATTGCCTACGGAGACACTGGCTCTGCGAAGCCTATACTCCTTTCGCAGAGCATGCAAGACATTCCTTTTTAGGTAAGCTTTCGAATGCTGGTGATTTGTATCTGAGTTCCATTGTGCTTGTTGAATTTTACTGTTATATTGTATCTTATCTATCCTGTGTTTTATTCATAGTGTTGTAAACCGCCCCGAGCCGTTGGGAGTGGCGGTGTACAAATCTAATAAATAAATACATAAATAAATAAGTTTCAGCCATCTTCTTTAAATGCAGGTTTTAAATCTGTTTTGTTACCTTTTCTGAGTCAATAATTTCATTGCAAATTTCAGGCAAGGGTGATATCCAAAGAACTATTACATTGCAATTCACACATAAGTTGGGTTTCAAGTCAGTTGCCATCAAAATCCAGTAAGTCTGAATATCTCAAGCACCCATAACAATATGGATGCTTTGCACACATTCCTTTTGTCTGTTAAGAAAGTTATGCAGTAAAGGTTTCTTTTATCCCAATGGTTCCCTATGCCCCATCTGTGCTGTTTCTACAAGAGTGGGCTTTGGGTCTTAGCTAAAAAGAGATTGGAAAGCATGTGAAAACAATGGACACCTCTTCTCCCTTCTGAAGCCATTCTCTTGCTTGTCTTACTCTTCTTTTCAGGGGCTCTTTCAATATGAAGTAACAGTATAGAGCCATGTGCTGATCAGCTGTCAATACAAGTTGGGATCCTGGCTTGCAAAGGCACAGTAAACCTAGCAATTGTGGGTCCTATTGCAAAGGTTATTGCTCTCCTTCTAAGTGAATGACCCATTCCATTTTGATTTATTCAAACACTACCTCACTTTCCCCCCCTTTGGTGAATCTGTCTTTCCCACAAATGGCTTCAAAGAGCTACAGATTGCCTGTGAACAAACACAAGGCAGTTCTGTTTATCTATTTCGTGTCCTGGTCTCCATGCCCTTGGTATAGTAGCCTTGTATTCAGTTGCAAGTACAAATACATAGCTAATGCTAGAGAAACACAAACAAAATGCCCTGGATTGTCAAGAGTCTGAATGCTTTCACATCTACCCTCAGAGATAGTTTCATTTATGCTGTGCATGTCTGTCAAAAAAGATTGGCACATAATACAGAAGTAAGGTGGAAAATGGGTCAGGAGTTATTCATTCTGGACTTCTGCATTATTCAGATCACTAAATTTGCTACACAAGCACCATCCATTGGGTTCCTCTAGATGGGACAAATGTTCCAGGATTTCTTTATGTGATTCTTGGGATTTTTTAAAAAGATATAGCCAAATGATGTTTCTCTTGTTTTGTTGTGGACTGTTTTCTGGCAATTCTCAGTGTCAGTTGCAGTATATTATTGTTGTTGTTGTTGTTGTTTACACTTGAGTGATGTAAGAAAATTCAGAGAGATGTCAGAACAATGTGCTTTCTTCTCTTCTTAAATATTTTCTACTTGTGACCCTTTTTTGTTTAATGTGGGTTTTTTGTGACTCCATGTTTATAGATATATGTGGGGTCAAACATTTGATCATAAATAATTTTATTTTCAAACAATTATTTCATAAACATATAATTTTACCATTTATTAAAGATGAAAATAAAATGTCAAACTAGTGGGATGAGTGTGCTTGTTTATTTTTTTACATAAAGAATTAGTATTGGCTGAATATTTACTACTGCAGGACATAAAGCATTTTTCATGTCATGTTGGTATGCTTGGTTTGCAGCCTCAGATGGCAGAATATACTCTGTTCTCCTGGATTCATGCAAATGTCTAAAACAGCGACTAGGTGGCAAGCTACACATTTTTCAGGACCGGCACATTTATTTATAGAAGCCCAAATGGGGTTACGACCCACAGTTTAAGACACTTTGCTATGGGACACCACTAAAATGCAATTTTGTACTATAACTCTATAATACCAAAAAAGAGAGAGATGGAAAAACAAAGGAAGAGAAAAGTTCCCTGAACATTGTGCATGCTCAAAGATGTTGGCTATAAAAACTAAACTGCACCTCAATTCAAGGTGGCACTTCCCACCCAGCAAGGTGCCTTGATCAATTAAACTTTTTGCAATGATCTCCTGCCTTGAGTATTTAGTTGACTAGCCTTAAAAACTTCAAAGACCTGTTATTTATAGTGATTTTTGAACATATACTTGCTGCCATTCCCTTTTTGTTGATTAGCCTTAAAAACTTCAAAGTTTTTTTAATCAACAAAAAGGGAATGGCAGCAAGTATATGTTCAAAAATCACTATAAATAACAGGCCTTGTTGATTAAAAATGGTTCAAAACTCATTTCGGATGTAGGGGGTGCTGGCGATTCGAATTTAAAATGATTTCCAAAGTATTCCGGAAAAATGTTTAGAAATCCCCAAAATTTCAGAAATTTCATAAATGCTTTGTTAATGGCTTTCTTTCCCCTCCGACGCGGGAGGGGAAAGAAAGCCGCATCCAAACTGGGTGTTTAACCCGGTTTGGACACAGCCTTCTTTCCCCTCCCGTGTCCCTCTTTTCCCTCCCGAGAAGGACGTGAAGCGAGATCCAATTTTCAAGCGGATTTCTTCCCTCCCACATCAGCCTGATGCGGGAGGGAAAAAATCCACTTGCAAACTGGATTAAACACAGATCTCACCCCATGTCCTTCTCGCGGGGAACGACGAAAGAGGTAACGAAGGAAAATTTAACAGGGCTCTGATATCCACTGGGGTTTGGTGCAATCTCTACAGCTGGATGCCTCCAGCCAATGAGGGGAAAGCACCTTGGGAGGGATGGAAATCTAATGCCGATTCCTTTCAGAAAATGGCGGTGGTGGCTTTGAAATGGCGAATTCCCTTCCGGGTTGCTTACATCGCCTCGAAACCGCTTCAAAAATGAATTTAATCCGAATTCATCCTGATTTTAGGAGCATTCCGACAAACCTCACCAGGCCTAATAAATAGCTCTTCAATAGAATTGAACAAATGGACACAAGGCAAGAACAGGCAAGGCACCAAACAGAACAGAGAAGGTATGATCACAAGGACCCACATTTCTTTAGACCAGTCTGGAGAAACCCTTCATTTCCATTGGGTTATGTCTGGGGATAAGGACTTACATGGTAGTTTGCATCTCACTGTCTCAGAGGGAATGAGCATGTATCCAGGGACTTTATTGCATGGAGTTGGCAATCTAAGATAAAAGCAAGACCATCATCTTCGGTAATGGTCCATATTGAATGATTTTTTAATCATGTCAGAAGCAGCTTGGGAATATATAGCAAGTTGCCTCTGGTGTGAGAGAACTGGCCATCTGCAAGGATGTTGCCGAGGGGATGCCCAGATGTGTTACCATCCTGTGGGAGGTTTCTCTCATGTCTCCACATGGGAACCTGAGGCTGACAGATGGGAGCTCACCCTGTCTTGCGGATTCAAAATGCTGACCTTCAGGTCTTCACATCAACAGTTCACCTGGCACAAGGGTTTAACCCATTGTGGTACCATGGCTCCCTACATATTGTATCATACATATATTGTATGATGCTGCACAATAACAATTGCTGGTCCACTACTTTCCTACAACAAAGCTTTCTGCTGCTATTGTTGGGCAAAACCTGTCAATAGGTCCTGATCATGTCATCATTCTACAATCTACCTGTGGCATAATGACCCCAGGTGCTTCTGTGCTGGCTTGCTGGTGACATCAGGACATTGGATGGTACTTATCTCCTTCTCCATCTTTTCCCTCTCTGCAAAATAAAGTTTCCTTATGTTTTAACTTCCATTTCATAGAGTTGCAAAGTTTTCTTAACCGAGTCTTAATTTTGTTATGGCATAGAGTCATGGCAAATAATTGCCCCTGGTTGCTGTGTATATCACAACGGTGTGGTCAGTAATTAAAACTGCCTTTTAAAACAATGCTCAAATTGACATTATGATCTTTGTGTAGTTGTTCATCCATTCCATAAATCAGGTCAATTATAAAACAAATTTATAGAAAGCTTGACTTTTACTTCTTCCATTTTGAATCTGAGATCTAATTTCAGGAATAGTATGTAAGGAAAAAGAATGCTAGTGTGTGTGTGTGTGTGTGTGTGTGTGTGTGTGTGATACATTGTCGAAGTCTTTCCTTGCTAACAAGACTGGTGCTAAGGAAAACTGCTGCTGAGGTTCCAGTCAAAAACTAGTAATGTTCTATCCACACATTAATGATTCCAAAATTCTCCATTATGAACAATATTTATCAAAAACAGCCCACTATCAGATGAAAGATGTGCCTTATCTTTTCTTGTCAACTAAAGCATTATTCACTGAAAGTTTCTCTCATATCTGTTTCAGGGGTTTCAGTGTCATTTTAAATTGCAAATCAATCATAGATCATGGAAGCCCTACTTCTGGAGGAGAGATTAACGCTCTGGCTAAAATTGTTTACAAAGCCATTTGTAAACCTTCCGCAGATGCAGATGAGGCAAGTTTACCAGTTTAACATTGTTGATCCCAGAGAAAGCCTTAAGCAATGACTTCAGAGGGCAAAAAAATTTGTTCATTTATCATTATTGTCATGGGCTTTCGCAAATGATAACAATTTGTCTTCATCCTATTTTTAGACAATGAGCCACAATAGAGTCCAGAAAGCCATTTTGCCAGATGGGGGAAGGTGCTTTGATTGCAAAATGTTGCCTTTTCTTTTCTCCCCCCCCCCCCCCCGGCCCTATAAAACTGACTTAAGTGAAAAACCAAGGATATGTTTTAATGTCAAGTTTCCCACCAGGTATTCGGACTTATGAAATCAGCACACAAAGATAAGCTTAAATGTTTATTCATATTTATTACATTTTTTTTAAAAAAAGTAGAAACCCCAACGTTTTGTTTGTTGGTTAGGACAGCTTGAAATTCAGACTGCAACAATGCTGCTTTGTAACCTTAGTAAAGGTAAAATATTTTCCCTGACATTTAGTCCAGTCGTGTCTGACTCTAGAGGTTGATGCTCATCTCCATTTCGAAGCCAAAGAGCCGGCGTTGTCTGTAGACACCTCCTAGGTCATGTGGCCAGCATGACTGCATGGAGCACTGTTATCTTCCCACCGGAGCAGTACCCATTGATCTACTCACATTTGCATGTTTTTGAACTGCATGAATTAATTCGGTTTTACCTGAGGCATCATTTCGATGTCTCTGGTAAAACTGAGACAGGTCTTGGGTTAAAGCCCTGTCTGGATGGGCTCCTAGTTTGTGGCAGCCACAAAAGCTAAGTTTCTGAAGTATAAAAACTACTTTCAAAGTAAGTACCACACATTTAAACAGAAAATAACACTTTCAATCCAGCAACTTTTTTTCCAAATTTTGTTATATAGTGTTGTTGTTGTTGTTGTTGTTGTTTGAAACACAACAAGATGAGTCCACAACAAACAAGATCACTCTGCTAGCTGTTGTATTGGATCACACATCAGACAGTTCTCAAGTGTCTAGGACTGTTATGTATCGGCAAATAATGTGTGCAGTTCCCAGTAGGGTGGCCTTTTGCAGCTTACAGATGGTAATTTTGTCAGTGCCAATTGTGTTTAAGTGTAGGCCAAGGGCTTTAGGCATTGCACTCAGTGTATGTCGATCACCACTGGGGCCATCTTGACTGGCTTGTGCTAGAGACGTTGCAGTTCGATCTTTAAATCCTCATTTATTTATTTATTTATTTACGGCATTTTACCCCACTCTTCTCAACCCCCGAGGGGGGATTCAGAGCGGCTCCCAAAAGGCACAATTTGATGCCTATATCACAATCGCAGTATAAAAACACAATATAAAACCCTCCAGCATTCGACACTAAAATACATTAAAATACAATTATATTCACACATCCTATGCATTCACCTATGTTAAAAACAGTGTTCTGTCCATGAAAGCATTGAGCCGTATTCACCAACTTTCCATTAAACTACTAAAGTGCTGTCCTGTGCTACTATGCGAATGCCTGGTCCCACATCCAGGCTTTCACTTTTTTCCTAAATGTCAGGAGGGATGGAATTGATCGTATGTCGCTAGGGAGCGCATTCCACAGACGGGGAGCCACCACCGAGAAGGCCCTCTCTTTCGTCCCCACCAACCGCACCTGGGAAGCCGGCGGGAGCGAGAGCAGGGCCATATTGTGTCAACGTTTCCAGTTATTTCTCTTCAATAATAATAATAATAATAATAAACTTTATTTATACCCCGCCACCATCTCCCCAACGGGGACTCATGGCGGCTTACATGAGGCCAAGCCCAACAGTGCATTACAATAAATTAATATAAAACAAAACACAAAACAGCAAAATGATAAAGTAAATAAATCATAAAAAGTACACTAAATAATATAAAATCCTGTGGTCGCCTGGGATTTCAACATTGATGATTGTGAGATCAGGAGTATTTAGCTCCAAAACTCTGTCAGTCTGAATTCGGAAGTTCCAGAGTAGTTTGACGTGTATTATTATTATTATTATTATTATTATTATTATTATTAAAATGCCATTTTCTATTTCAAGCATTTTTCAAGTTTCAGGATGTGACCTTTGAGAACAAATAGAATATACAACAATAACATTTGGGATTGTGTTTTGTCAACCCCCTTCCTATTCCTGAGGGCATCATGTTTCACAAATAAAAAGGGGTTGCTTTGCATACAGAGCCTCGGAGATGAGAGGTATTTATTCCCTGATTTGCAATCATGGGTGCCTTTCAGCACAAGTCTCTCTTTCTCCCCCAAAAGGGCATCCAAATGAAAGCAGCACAGAGAGCTCTTTGCTCCATTCACCCTGCTCCCGGCTGCTGTCGGTTCCACAAAAACTATTAGCAATTATTACTTATTTCAAAGCCTTCTGCTTTGAACACAGATGAACACTTTGCATTTAGTTTTACCCTTGAGAAATGGGGGTGAGTGGAGGGAGAAACCACCTCCATAATCAGCATAGAGTGATATTTTCTTAATATAAATATAGTATGACACCCATCTGTCTCAAATGGCCATCCGGCTGTACATCCAGTGTGTTTTTCAAAGAGTTTCCCATATTCTTGCCATGCTTTTTCTTTCAATTTGGTGATCAAATGACACTTTACACCAGGGGTGGGCAACTGTTTTTTCCAAGGGGCCACACGAAAGCCAAAAAAATTATGGAGGGCTGCACCTAAAGGCTGAACTACATTCTACATAATATCAATTGAATTTAACATATAATGTGGGATTGTATTCACCTGTGAGGAAGGGGCTTCGGGATGTCAAGGCAGATATAATCCACAACTGGTTTATCTGCTTTGAACTGGTTTACTGTGTCTGAGTCCCATTACACAGCCATATAATCCAGTTCAAAGCAGATAATGTGGGATTGCATTCAGCTGTGTGGAAGGGGTTTCAGGATGTCAAGGCAGATAATCCCCATTATCTGCTTTGAACTGGTGTATCTGAGTCCACACCGCCATATAATCCAGTTAAAAGCATATAATGTGGGATTGCATTCAGCTGTGTGGGGATTGCATTCAGGGTTTCAGGGGATGTCAATGGCAGATAATCCACATTATCTGCTTTGAACTGGTGTATCTGAGTCCACACAGCCATATAATCCAGTTCAAAGCATATAATGTGGGATTGCATTCAGCTGTGTGGAAGGGGCTTCAGGATGTCAAGGCTGAACATCCCACATTATCTGCTTTGAACTGGTTTATCTGAGTCCACACAGCCATATAATCCAGTTCAAAGCATATAATGAGGGATTGCAGCTTCTGTTTAATAACAACAACAATAGAATCCTAAAGTAGAAAGAGACTTCCATGGGCCATCCAGTCCAATCTTCTTCTGCCATAAGGTTAATGCACAATCAAATTACTCCTGACAGTGGCCAGTCTGCCTCTGCTCAACAACAATAATTATAATAATAATAGTAATAATAAGAATAGTGATAATAATAATAGAATTCTAATGTGGGAAGAGAATTCCACAAGTTCAACCTCCTTCTGCCATGAGGAAATGCAAATTCAAATCGTAATAATAAGAGGAGTTGTGGTTCACCCGCATCCAAAGAGCACTGAACTCAGCTGACGAAGGAAAGGTGAGGCCTGGCGAGCAGTGCTCGCACAAGCAGCTACCCACCCGCCTCGCTGGGGGGAAAAGGAGAAGACGTCCCTGTTGGTGGGGCTAACGAAGGGACCCTGGGGGCCCTCCCCACCCCACCCGATGCTCCCCACTCCACCCCAGTTGCCCCCCCCCAGTCCTCGCAGAGCCTCGGGGGAATCAGGGCCTCGGGAAGAAGCAACAGAGGAAGCCCAGGGAGGGGGGAAGATAGAGGGAGGCGGAAGAGAAGGGACGGGGAAAGGGAGCCTCCTCCATGTTTTGGCCTACAACTCCCAGCGGTAGAGAGAGGAGCGCCCCCTCACCTCACACTTGAGCCAGCGTGAGGGAAAGAGCGGCCGGGGCGAGGAGGAAGCGGCCTCTGCCGCTGCCCTGAGGGGAAGGATGGGACAGCAGCAGCAGCAGCCGCCATACAAGCCTCCTCTTCTCCCCCCTCCCTCCATCCGAGGAGGAGGAGGAGGAGGCGGCCCCGGAGGCCCCTCCAGCCGAGGCGGTGTTTGTGTTGGGCACCCCCCTCCCCGGTTCCGCATTCACCCTGCCGGCTTCCCCCGGCTTCTCCGCCCGCATGGGAAGAGCCTGACGAGGAGGAGGAGGCGACTATGCTCCCCGAAGCAGCAGCAGAAGCTGCCCTCTCTCAGCGTGCTTAGGCTCTTCCCACTTGGGTGGAGGAGCCGGGGGAAGCCGGCAGGGCACCCAACATAAACACCGCCTCGGCTGGAGGGGCCTCTGAGGCCGCCGCCGCTGCCTCCTCCTCCAGGGCCGCGCAAAAGGTGAAAGACGGAAGCAAGGAAGGCAGGCAGGCAGGCCGCCCCAGAGGGCCTCCCTCATGTGGTGCGTAGGTGGACAGAGTTCGCCGCTCTGGCCTGACTGGGTCCCCGAGGAAGGCCCCTTCACGGAGGGAGGGAAGGAAGCGTGGCCTCTGGGCACGGAAGGGCTCCCCCGGCCGGACAGAAGTGGCTCCTGGGCCGGATCCGGCCCGGGGGCCGGAGGTTGCCCACCCCTGCTTTACACCATGGCTTTTAAAAACAAAATTATAAGGGGAGGGAGAGGTGCTTTAAGATATTATGAAAGGGCATTTAAATCTGTATTTTAAATAACTAGACACGTTTGTCTATGACAAAGTGTTTGTATGTTTGTTTGTGTAATTTTTAAGTGTCACTCCCGATGGATGGATGGATGGATGGATGGATCGATAGATAGTAGGCCTGTTTCTGATAATCGGATACATCCGATTTTCGGATGTTTTTTCCGGACTTCCGATAATTGAAGTGATATACAGCGCCCCAAACAGGAAGTGGATTTGCCATTCCGAGAGCTCCATTGCCATTCTCGGAAAGGGCTCGGATGTCATTTTAATTTTATGTCCCATTTTTAAAATTGTTTCTTAATGTGTTAACAGTGCTTAATATTTTGTACCAGTGGCTAGTTTTGTCATTACTAGCGGTCAAAAACGGATGGAAACGGGATTCCCCATAGTTTTGACTCTCCCTTCTGCTGACTTTTGTGCATTGTGAAATCGCGGACACTACTTCCGAATACTTCCAAATATCGGAATACATCCAAAGTCCATTTCAAGAAAAGCACTTTAAAAATCAGAAGTGATTCACATCCGAATCCAGAGCAAAACCAATATCCGATTCGACTTCCGAAACGCATTTTTCTGTTCGAAAACAGGCCAGATAGATAGATAGATAAGCTTTGGATAGCATAGGGAAACTTTATAACTTCAGGGAGCGGTCAAACCCTCCCCCCCCCCCAATTCAAATAGCTCCACTAACTGCCGATAAGTTTCCGGACTCAATTCAAGGTGCAGGTTATCACCTATAAACTCCCAAACAGTTTGGGACTTGCCTATCTTCATTACCACACCTTCCTCTACAAACCTGCATGGGGAGGCTCTCTTCGCACTGCCACCTCCGTCACAAGCATGGTTGGTGGGGACGAGAGAGAGGTCTTTCTTGGTGGTGGCCCCTGGCTCTGGAAATCTCTCTCTAGAGAGATTAGCCTGGCACCCACCCTGTCCACCTTCTGTAAAGATCTAAGAACATGGATCTTCCACTGTGCTTTTGATTAGACAGTTCCCCAGATAATTTTGGCCCCCAGCTATGATCCAAAATCCTTGCACATTACCGCTGTTCCCCAACCAGAGATATAGTGCTCTTTTTACATTGCCCTCAATTCTCTAACTTTGTTATCTGGCTCCAACATTTTATCCATCAGCTCTGTCCTTGTAAATGATTTGCACCAGCCCACCCACCCAAGCTCAGAAACAGTTTACTACTCAGGCCATTGGTGGTTTGCTCAATGGTTGTTTTATATTGTGTTATGTGTAGTTTGTTTTATATTGTTTATTAGTTGTTTTTTATGAATTTTGTTGTGTTATATTTTAATCATGTTTATCTGCCTTGTCACCATGTAAGCTGCTCCTTCGGGAAGATGGAGACAGTGTACAAAAATAAAATTGTTGTTGTTGTTAAAACCCCTGTGGTGTTTCCTTTGTTGTCTGTGACCCTGCCCAGAAGATTTTGTCTCTATTCTACAAACATTTGATTATAAATGATTCCTAAGTAAGAACGAGGTTGAAAATACAAGAATCTTCCCCTCAGAAGGGAAATCCACTCCTGAAATAGTCATTATCATGGAGAAAGTGGGTCTCCAATGAAGCTTTATCTCCAATCTTTGTTTCCACAACAAGCCAAATTTCTCAAAATCCAATTCTCACAGGGACAAAAAGTGAAGTGGAATCTTCTGAACAGGGGCACAAACAGCAAAACAAACACCACGGGGGATGTGAACCTTTCCTTATGCCATCCAAAGCTAAAACATATTTGGCTGGAGTTACATTTTTAAAATGTCATCATAGGCTGAGTATGATTGCCTTCCAAGTGTATGGGGACTTGGTGATGGGTCCGTAGATGACTTTAGAGACCTATTCTTGAACTGCATATTCTTTCACAGTGAGGACATTGGCTTCCAGGTGGAAGACGGTCTTGATGAGGATTTGCTTGATGTGCCTTTCTCTTGGCATGGTTGTCCCTTTCTCCCTCCATTCATGCCTCTTCAAATTCCACAGCACTATTGATAGGCTGAGAAAGTCGCCGGTAGGCTGAGGAAGACGGTATACAAGTCTTGGCTGTGCCACTACCTCAACTGTGTTGTTTACCGTGTTGCTTGTTTTTAATTGTTCTTAACCTTCTGTATTTTATTGTGCCTTCGGCTCTTGTAAGCCGCCGCGAGCCTTCGGGAGTCGGCGGCATAGAAACCCGAATAAATAAATAAATAAATAAAAATAAATAAATGATAACAGCTGACCTCTAGCTAGAACACTCAAGGGCCAGGGCTTTCCAGTTCTCGGTATCTATGCCAGTTTTTTTTAAAAAAATATCCCATGAAATAAATTGGTTCCTTTATGTTTAGAAGTCTAGATTAACTTGTTAGGTTCACCACAAGCTTAGAAGAAGTAACTTGGACTGTCAATAATAATAATAATAATAATACTTTATTTCTAACCCACACTCAGGGACTCGGAGCGGCTTACATGGGGCCGTGCCTGAACAACACATCACAAAATATCAACAACATCGAAGAACAATAAACATAATAAAAGCAATAATGGATACCAGTTGCTATGGGCTACATGTCAGAGAGAAAAACTGCCCAATGACCTCTGAGTACTTTTTGGCTAAGAAAAACCTGTGAAAATCATGAGGTAGTCATACGTCAACAGACGATTTTCTGATTTCCTTCTCTGCTGAAGGCAGGGTTCTCAACCTTCATAATGCCATGACCCCTTAATACAGCTCCTCATGTTGTGGTGACCCCTAACCATAAAATTATTTTTGTTAATACCTCATTACTGTAATTTTGCTACTGTTATAAATCGTAAGGTAAATATCCAATATGCGGGATGTATTTTTGTTCACCAAACTTGGAACAAATATCCAAATTTGAATACTGATGGGGTTTTGGGGAGACTGATTTTGTCATTTGGGAGTTGTAGTTGCTGGGATTTATAGATCACCTACAATCAAAGAGCATTCTGAACTCCACCAATGATGGAATTGAGCCAAACTTGGCACACAGAAGTTCCATGACCAACAGAAAATACTGGATGGGTTTGGTGGGCATTGACCTTGAGTTTTGGAGTTGCAGTTCACCTACATCTAGAAGGCACTGTGGACTCAATCAATAATGGATCAAGACCAAACTTGGCATGAATACTCAGTATGTCAAATATGAATGCTGATGGAGTTGTAGTTGCTGAGATTTATAGTTCACCTACAATCAAAAAGCATTCTGAACCTCACCAATGATAGAATTGGGCCAAATTTCTACACAGAACCCCCATAACCAACAGAAAACAATGTGCTTTCTGATGGTCTTTGGTGACCCCTCTGACACCCCCAGAGCGTCAGAGGCCTAAAGCAGTCTTTCTCAACCAGTGTGCCGTGGCACACTAGTGTGCCGTGACGGACCTCCTGCTGTGCCGCGAGAAAAGCTCTCTGCCCCCCTTCCTCCCCCCTCCTGCTGAACTCCTGCTGCTTGGGGGAGGAGGAAGGGCCAGGCAGTGGCGAAGAAAAAGAAGAAGGGACCGGGGCGCCGCCTCCTTCGGCCGTTTCCGCAGCCAGCCTCCAATCAGCCATGACTCCAACCATGACTCTAGCCCCTCGCTCACTGAAGCTGCATGAAGAAGCCCCGCCCACTGAGGCCCGTCCACTGCTCATGCTCCTCCTCTGTAGGAGAGCTGAAGTAGGGGAGAGGGGGCGGGGCCTGGCTCTGCCTCCTCCCCCGGCTTTGGCACTCCCAGCAGCTGCTCCAGCCTTGAGGGACAGTGCCAAGCACTGGTTCTGGCACCGCTGGCTTGGCACTGCCCCCTCAAGGCTGGAGCAGCTGCTGGGAGAGGTGAAGCCGGGGGTAGGGGGCGGGGCATGGTGCAGCCTGGCTCTGCCCCCTCCCTGGCTTCGGCACTCCCAGCAGCTGCTCCCAGCAGGCCACCAACCCCCAGCCATTCTTTACTGTGTTAGAGTGTCATTTTGTGTCATTTTGCCCCGATTTTTTTTTAATGTTAAAAGTGTGCCGCGGTTGGGAAACACTGGCCTAAGGTATACAAAGTCTTTTACTTTTTTAGATACCCAGATATTCTGTATTTAATCCCTGACATTTATTTATTTACTATATTTTATACCGCCCCTCTCAGCTCAAAGGCGACTTGAGGTGGTGCACATATGGCAATGAATGCCCACAGATAAAATACATAACGCTTAATAAAAAGTCATATAAAAGTAAAAATCGCAATTAAAAATTTAAATACAAATCTCAGCATTTCATTATTAAAATCGGTTTCCATTGCATCATCATCGTTCCAAAGGTCTCAATTTAATAATTACATTTCATCTGCAAAAGCCTGTTCAAACAGCCAGGTCTTGACTTTCTTCTGAAATGTTAGGAGGGAGGGGGGCGATGTAATGTCTGTAGGGAGGGTGTTCCATAGCCAAGGGGCCACAGCTGAGAAAGCCCTGTCTCTCGTCCCCGCCAATCGAGTCTGCGAAGAAGGCGGGACTGAGAGCAGGGCCTCTCCGGAAGATCTTAAGCAAACCTGGCCAGTGCAAAAATAACATGACAAAGAAAGATTACAGATCCCTCAAGTTTGCCTATTTGAGGTAAAAAGCATGTCAGAAATAGCAAAAGCGTGTTCAAGAACGTTCAGTGGAAAAGGAAAGGAAGAAAGACCTAAGTGACACACAAACTGGGAAGGATAAAAACAAAAGAAACGGCTTCCCTTGGTATATTGTTTTCTGCCAGAACAGCAAAATATTTAATTGTATTTGTGCCAGATGTTTAATTACTCTTGTTAGCAGACTTATACACCCTGCAGAGCTTTTTCTCTCTCCCCTCCTAAGCAGCCACAAAAAATAGCTCAAAGATGATTCCCTGGTTCAGGAAGACTCCATCTACACTGCCAAATAAAATGCAGATTATCTGCTTTTGACTGAATTATATGGCAATATAGACTCCTATAATCCAGTTCAAAGAAGAACTTGTAGATTTCCTGCTTTGATAATCTGGATTATATGGTTAGAAGTAGCCATATATAATCCAGTTCAAAGCAAGCAATCTGGAGTATTTGTTTTGATTATCTGGGTTATATGGCAGTGTAGATCCAGGCCCCATCTACACTGTAATATAAAATCCAGATTATCTGCTTTGAACCGGATGATATTAGGCCCCTTCTACACTTATTATTTATTTATTTATTTATTACTTTATGCTTATAGACCGCCACTCCCCGTGGGCTTGGGGCGGTTTACAACAGAGGCATGACACAATTACAGTATAAATATAATAGGAACAAATCATTACTTAACACTAACGACAAACACACAGCACTAACTACAACATAGGGCTAGAATCAGTAAATCAGGTGAGACCCATTGATGTCTGAGGGGCCAAAAAAGGAGGCGAGGTCCAAGGGGGCAGACCACCAAACTTTGTGGGCTGACCTGGAATCCCAAGAGAGTCAGTCTTCTAGAAGGACGGAGCAAGTCACTAGGCAGGTAGTTTAAGGAGTTCTCAACCCCAGTAGATGGGGGAGTCTCTCATCTCCGAAAAACCCCGGGTTCAGACTATGGCATTGCCGTACGTCTCCAACTCCCGAAACCCACTCCCCAAACAGTTCTGGAATGAAATCGTCGCCGGCGGGCCTCACACCACTGCGATCCACATCCGGAGGAAGTCCATGCCGTCCCCATGCCGTTCTGGGTAGGCTTCACTGCCCTAGCGCCAGTTCCCAGAACTCCTCCACGGTGGTCACTGGAAGTGATGCTGGGGTTGGGACAGCGTTGTTTCTGCTTCCTCCCCGCTTGGCGTTCGCACTTGTGCAGGTGTCCCACATCTGTGCCATTATTTACAGACCTACCGGGCCTGACATAAAGAGGAATCTCACAACAATGGGTTTATCCCAGTCTCAGTGCTGGTGAGAACCCAACCCGACTATGGAGAAGGTCTGTGCTCCCAAGGCGGAGAGGCACGACCTCCCTCTCGGAGGAGAGGGGTTTTGGCCCCGAAGAAGCAAGCAGCGACAGAAGCCTGCGAAGCCAAAGGCCCCCACCCGGGAGAATGGAGTCGGCGTTCCCACGCCCTCAGGATGGAAACCCTGGGGGTCTGGGTGGAACCAGAGGTGTCCAGTGTTCGTGCCGGAGCTGGAGGACGCAAGAAAGGCACCTCCAGGCGGTCTCAGCAGAGACGGGGCTTGAAGCGAAAAGGGATGAGGAGGCCCGGCTTCAAGCCTGCAGCGAAGGAGGGGTGTGAAGAAACACCTAGCGTGTCAGAGACGGCACTGGAAATGTTTGGCCCTGAAGCGGCAGAGCTGACAGATGTGTTGTGCAACCCTGATGGAGCAAAGGCAGAAGGCCTTTTCCCCAGTCCGGTGCCTTCAAGTTTGGTCCTAGTGTCGAGGCAGAGGAGGAAAGCAAATGGGCCTTGAGTGGGAATTTGCTGCCTGATTCCTGGCCGGCGTTGGAGGTTAAAACTTCGGGGACTGTGGTCTGGCAGGCGTCCTGAGAGGGAAAGCCAGCAAGCTGTTGTCATGGAAGCACAAGCAGAGCTGAGGAGAGATAAGCCTGAATGTCGGCAGGCCTAGAAGGCAAAGGAGAGTTGGAATCCCTGGGGGGAAATCCGCTGCCGTACCTGGAGAACTGGGGAGTGAAAGTGCCCAGGAAGGGGGGCTTGAAGGAAAAAAGCCTCGGGAACCTGCTGGTTTAAAAAGCCAAGCCGTGGAAGGGAAAGAAGGCAGCCAACTGTTGCTTCCTCTTGGTTCTGCCATTCTGTGTGTTTGTGTTGCCATGCTGCATACCTGGCTCCCCAGAAGTGTGGAGATTGGGGACGCGTGCCAGGGAGAAGGGGCTGCGCAGACGGAGGCGATGGCAGAAAAGGTGCTGCCGAGTGGAGCAGTCGTAGAAGAGGCTTCCCAGCCGGGAGAGCTGTGGAAGAGAGCGGGGAGCGCCTTTCCTTCCTGCGGGAGTGCCTGGAAGGAAGGCAAGAGAGCGTGGCTAGATCCTTGCCAGAGGGGCCTGAGCGAAAGGAGCCTGTCCCAAAAATGGAGTTGCAGAGCTTGCGGGTTGCTGAGAGATCCTGGCTGCCCAATGTCTGGCCGGTCTTTGCGGAGGAGGAGGCTTTTGGAGTTCTGTTGCGGGGAGAATGCGGAAGGTGTCCAGCGTGGCTTTGGGAAAGGCACAGAGAATTCCCAATCGCCCACCAGTGAGTCCCTTGCAGTTGAAGAGGTTCGGCTGCCTGAGGCTCTTCCCGTTCTTACAGAAAAGAAGCCCTCCAACCAGTTGGAGGATGGAAAGGAATCCAGCTGCGTGATGGGAGTGCGTGGTTCCTGCATTTGGAGGTTGCTATCCAAGCTGCTGTTCCGGGAGAGGGCCTGCAGTGTCTCCAGGTGACTGCAGCCAGGTTCTTTCTGGAGATGTGTGGGGCCGAGCAGTTAATGGAGGGAAGAGTTGCAGAGCCGAGGAAATTCAGTGATGGGCAGCCCTTCTTGGGTGCAGCCGCCTTTTGCTCGGAGTTGTCTTTGAGTGGGGCAGAGGTGCACAACAGGGGTGTCTTTCCGGGGCCCCAGGAGAGCAACCGAGTGATCGAGGCCCAATCTTGAACTGGGAGAAGTTTCAGAAGGAGATCCCAGAGACTGAACTTTGCTTCAATTTGGATCCAGGGATCGAATGGGAACCCTGGCAAACGGCAAAGACTAAAATGTTTGAGCCGAACGTTGGTCTACTGTCCCCAGGGAAAGAGACAATATATGCAGCCCTTTGGAGCCTCCCTGGGGGACTAGCACACAGATGTTAATGATTGTAAATGTTGGGAGGGGTTGTTGATGTGGTGCTTTATTGTGCTTCGACCCCTAAAAGGAGGAAGGTTATTAATACGGTCACCCTCTAGGAAAGGCAGAGGCAGGCAGATTTCATTGAGGGTAGGTGTTACGTGAAGAGGTTGCCTTATATATGTTCTGGATGGGTGGAAAGGCAAATGACTAAGGAACGAAATAACGGTGTTGCAGGATATTCTGTAAATGCGTAAATGGAACTGAAAATGCCAGATTAATGTGTGCTTTATTTGTAGTAATGAAGATAGTTTAAATGATGTTTTGGTTTATGATGAAACAATAATTATTTTCAGTTATATTTTGCATAAGTTGATGCATTGCAATTTAAGTTTATATAAGCTTAGAAGTGTAAAGTAGAGTGATGCTATGTATGTGTGCAATGCTTACTGCTAGGAATGTGTTAGATACTGTTATCCTGATATAGTTTAAATGGTAGTTATGATTTTGTTAAAATGTATAAGCGCCATTGCATATACTGTTTAATGAGATGTTATTTGCATTTGGGGATTGTATATTGCCATGATGTTAAGTTGGAGAGGGAGGTATTCTAATGCAGTTGCAATGTTTCTCTTCTCTCCCTTTTGTTCTTCTCTCCCTGTGGGGCAGGTGTTCCGGGGGGCGTAATGTCAGGCCCAGCCAGAGCAGTTCAATAAACAGCTTGGCTTTGGGCTGACATAGCAACAAGGAGCCAGCAGAGGGGGGAAGGGCCTACGTCTGAGAGGAGGAGTTTACCAGAAGGGTTTTTCTCTCAGCGTTTTGGCGGGAAAGCTCAGATTCCTCTTTGCTCTGCCTGGAGTAAGGCTGAATAAAGCTCAATTCCTCTTGTTAACTACTTGAGTGAGTGTGCCATTATTTACAGACCTACCGGGCCTGACACATGTGCCATCTTGGGGAAGACCCTCAGGGCCTCCCTCCTCGCATGAGGGAAACAGCTGTGCCGATAGCGATCTCCAGCTGCTCGGGACAAGCCGTGGTCCTTCTCCAGGATCTTGGAGATGTCAAAAGCCTCCGGATCCGGGGCCTTCCGATCCGGCCCAGCCAGTTCCTCCTCGGCTCCCAGATGCTCTACAAAAGTGAGTGACTCCGCCATTGCTCTCCAATCATCCTCTAGCTTCTCCTCCATGGCTCTCTGTTCTTCTATGGACTTCTCAACTGGGAGATCCCAGGAGTAATCCCAGCCTTGCTCAGGGGATTCATGCTGCCATATAATACAGATTATCAAAGCAGATAATCCACATTATCAGTTTTGAACTGGATTATAGGAGTCTACACTGTTATATAATCCAGTTCAAACCAAATAATCTGGATTTTATATGGCAGTGTAGATGGAGGCCCAGCCTTTGAAAACCCAAGATTCGACATCCACACCAGTGGACCCGCACAATGAGTGGTATCTTGCATATGGAACTGTTAATAGGATACCAGTCTCTCTCTTTCTTTTTTTGCAGAAAAGAGTGTGTTTGTGCAACACTCCCTGCTATTGAAGATTTACAGCACAGTTTTATAAATATTCCCCCTTGCTCCCTTTGTTTCCAAAAATGATCCCATGGGGATCCTCCCTTTGGATCCACCCAGATGTGTCTTTTCTTTATGTGTAAATGCACAGGCCTCTCATTCAGCTCACTTAGTAAAAGAAGATGTATATCGCCTTGGATTGAGAATGATGTATTTGGGATACAGCTGCTGTATTTACTATGGCTTTAGAGATCCATAAAACATTCAATCTATATTTTGAAATATTTACAAGAGTGGTAGTCAAGATTCTTTCCCTACAATATTTTAATGCTTCTGCTACCTTCTACTCTGTCACTATTTCCAACTTGATTGTTTTTTATTTCAGTTCATAATTTATTAAGGGCTATAAAATGTTAATGATCTTAACCATTTCAATGTAAACACAAGGAATCTGTGTTATGTACTCTTCCTATATTAATGTACAAACAACTTCTGCAATGACATGTCCATAACATACAGTTCAATTTCCTCCCTGGTCAAATTCATCAGAATCAAATACACCAATGACCTGGTGGAAATGTTTTGGAATATGTTATGATTTATTTGATTCATATTTGTATACTTATCCTGCTTTTTTCCCCATTCAGATCTTAAAGAGGCTTATAACGGATTTTTAAAAACCAACAACCTCACAACCTCTGAGGATGCCTGCCATAGATGCAGGCGAAACTTCAGGAGAGAATGCTTCTGGAACATGGCCATACAGCCTGAAAAACCTACAGCAACCCAAAACACACATAGTTAAAATTCGCAAAATGCAAATTTTAAAAATGATTACACTATTTTTTTTAAAAAAAGAAAAATCAGATAAAACAAACATACTTGTCTCTGCTCCCCGGATTTGAGCCACTGACCTTTTGGTCAGCAAGTTCAGCAGCTCAGCAGTTTAACCCGTTGCACCACCGGGGGCTCCAAGTAGTTATAAAGGTGGGTTTTATCAGTTATAAGATTGGGCGTGGCCGACTTACCGGCCATGCAGGTTGCGGGGCAGCGTTGCCCCCGTGCCATCTTCGTAGCTTCCACCACCAGCCCTCACTGCTTCCGGCCAGCACACACTTCCGCCTGGGCAGCTTACTTAAGGCTGCCCGGGGACTGCCTCGCCACGTGTGGAGGCAGTCTTGTTTTTCCTCCCACCCTCCCTACTCATTGCATTGCTTGTTGGTGTATTTTGTTACTCTGCACTTTATTGTTGCTCTGTTTTTGGTTTTACATTTTGTTATGTTCTTTGTCGCAACTCCGTGTTTGGCGTGTGGTGTGTGGCATGGCCCCTGGGTCAGGCTGGCTTATCGCCCCTTGGTTGTATGGGGGATAATGCCCAGGCCCCCTGGGGTGCTGAGTTTCCATGGATAGGCATTGGGCCGCTCGCACTCCAGGCTTGCAAACGACTATGGACTTTTCGTGGGGGCTGTTCTACCCTGATTCAGGATCCATCCGTGGCTGCCAACCCTATGTTCCTGTTTTCAATAAATTGAGTTGTGGCCATTTTTATCCAACCAATTGTGTCTGCATGTTGGTCTTGGCGCGAGGTGTGTCACGCTTGCACACGCAATCGCAGTGTGTAGTGACGGAGGTCAGGTGATGGGTTCAGAGGTTTAAGAAAGGAGGGAAAGGGTTAGGATGTTGTAATGTATTTGTTTTGCTAGTTATTGTAATATTTCCTTTTGTCTGTCACTTGCATACACTAAAATATCAACTTTTATCCTCACCAAAACGTTATATGTTAGTTCAGGTCAAGAGGGGGACTCACAGGTTAAAGGTCACCCAGTGAATTTCATGGCTCAGTGAGGACTTGAACTTGGATTTCCCAAGTGCCATTCCAACAGCCAAATCACTAGATTATACTAGCTCTTTTTATAATTTTCTTCTACAACTGGTATTTCCATATTCTATCTAGCTTACACGGCTTAGATTCAGAAAATATCCCTGTTTTGAGGCAGTGGGGGCTGCAGATTTTAAAGGTAAATGAGCTTCCCTTTTCATTCTATAAACAATATGTTGGGAAGAAGTGGGCGAAACGTGGGAGACTGGACACAGCACCTGAGGGATTCGCTCAGCTGCCGAATGTCCAAAACCTGGTGCTGCTTTCTAATGCCTTGGACAAGATCTCAATTCATACACAGCTCCCTGTTTCTCAATTCCCCAAGTTATGTCCTGTCAGGATTTGGAAATGTTTGTGGAATTCACGCTTGCAAACTGTAAAAGAAGAAGGGGGGAATTGGAAGCACTGCCATGGCTGCCACTATTAAATGCTTGAAAGATCAGAGTGATGCTTGGGGACCATGGGTTCCCATGATCTCTGCCAGAGGCGAATGGTTTTGGAGGAGGACCTGTCAGGGAAGAAGCACCTGGAGAAGAAATGGCATTTGGCTTTGAAAGGTGCTGTCTCTCTGCCACCTGGAGGGTCCGATCCTGGTGTCACATCGAATTCATATTGAGGTGTGTGTGGCCAGCCAGGTCCTCTGTCAACAGTACTTCCATATGTCAAAGGGGAAAGGGAGAACAGAACAGATCAGAACTATATGGCCAAACTGGAATAATCAGGGGACCTTCCATTAAACATTATTGAAGAAGCACTCAGTGCATGGGTGAATAGACTTCCTTGATATCTGTTATTGTTACATGCCTATAACAGCAAGGTCTTTTCTCCTCTATATCTGTGTGCTGTGGAGAGGGGTTTGCTGGAAATAAATGCATAATTCTATTTGTCCTAGGAGTTTACGTGTACTTGCCTTTACTTTTGCCCTGTTTCCTGCTTCTGAACTTGATACACATCAATTTCCCTTGTCTGTTTATTAATGCCCAGACCAAAGGCCATTTGCATCCACAGAGATAAAATACTATGCAAAAGGCAATGATATAAAACAATATAATGTGACAAAACGAAAATCATGTGTAGTTCACATTTGTTAGCCCACACACTGCCTTGCCAGAGAAAGAAAATATGCCATGCAGATTAACAGTTAAGAAGAAGTAGTTTACTCTTAGTAATTCAGAACAACATATTTACAATCATGTGATCAGTTGCATTGACTCGCATGTCCCTTTATAAGAGATTTAAAGTGGTCTTTCTTTGTTCATGTGGATAATCTCCTTCAGCAGCTCATGAAACTAGCGCATACTCCAAACTCTATCTCTGTCTGCTTTTCTAAAAGCATCTGCATAGATCATACCCAGGCCAGAATTACCCATAAGGCCAGCCTAGGCCATGGCCTAGGGGTGCAAGCCAAGGAGAGGGCACAGATCACAGACCTAAAAAATAAAAATAAAAATGTTGAAACAAATAAAAGCGCAATGCACATGGAGATGAGGAAGGAAGGATATCGGAGGTCCTCCTTTTCGGCACCGCCCCTGCCCCTTCCTGAATACCAGCTCCTGCCTCTGCTATTGTTGCGCAAACGGCATACGCGCAGGGGCTCTCGACACTGGCGTCGATGTTGACAGGAGGAACAATTAACTCCCTCAATGCCGACAGTATCCACTTGCTGGCTCCTTCAGTGCAAGTACAAGAAACTCCATTGCGCAGTATGCGCATGCCCTAACACCATGAAAGCTGGTATTCTTCCTCCAACACAAGGAGGAGACTCCTCCTTACTGGAGAGAGAAGCGCAACTGCCGGCTATGGCACATGCGCAAACCCCAGTACAGGAGAGAAGCCCTACGTGACAAGCCCCAGTATTGGGGAGAAGCGCGGCATCGGTACAGCTGGTGACTACAACGCATCCGCAATCCCCGATACTGGGTAGGAGCCAAGTGCCTCAAGCCCTGGCATCGTGGAGGAGGCTCCTCCCTCCATGCCTGCATCCATAGTGCCTGCCGAGAGGGAAACTCCTGTGGCGGACCTAGTGGGGCCACACCGGGAGAGCTGGATGTGGGGCCCTAAGGGGGACAAGCGGATGAAAGGATGTGGGGGGGGGGGGGGTGCGGTAGAGATTGGTTTAAAGGGGGCGTAATTCCAAAGTGTGGCCTAGGGCGCAAGAAGGTGTTAATCCGGGCCTGATCGTGCCTGAAAAATGTAAAGTATCCAAAAGTCCCAGGCTCAGACATCTCCCCGGGCATAGCCCGACCAATCTGCTTCATGCATCTTATTTTACAGTTGACACACACATACTGATTTCTTACATGCTCCATCATATAATACATGGAATATGCAGCTGAGCCAAAAACTGGGGTAACACATTTCAATACCCCATAAGTAAAGATGGAGAAATAGTCCAAAACTGATTGGGAATATGGTTAAAAGTTATAAGAAAGGTCAAACAAGGCAGGAGCCACTGCAGCTTTTGCCTACTTTTGATTTAAAATAGCTAAAATGTATGTTGTGTAATTAATAATAAGCCCATTGAAATGAATTGAACTTACACAATTGGAACAACTTAAAAATCATATTCATTTCAATTGATCTTGGGATTAACACTGGATTTAGCACCATCTTTCTGCCACTTATTAGTGACTCCAAAATCAAAATATGAGAGTGACATCTATTGAAACAGGATGAAATGGAATTTGAGAGAGAGCCATCCCTATAATCACCATCTTTTCTTATTCTCAGCTTGTATTTTGCTGCTGGAATACATTTCTGTTACCCGAAATTTGTAGTCACCCGGAGAAAAAGCTGCGACATGTCTACCAAGACAGACATATATTACTTAACCTAAGTTGACCCTTTTTTCCTTCTATTCTAATAGATCTCCCTCTCTCTTTTTTCTCTTTTTGTCACTCAAAATGAGTGTCTGATGTATGAACATAAATTGTTAAAAGCAGTTTTAGGTAAAAGGAGAGAGAGTGAAGTAGAGGATTTTTTTCCCCCTTCCACAAAAGCCAACCTCAATTTATGTCAAAGAGGGTTAAAAGACCTTGGGATTAAAGCAATAAACTTGCTGCTGTCAAAGCTAAAACCCGCTAACAATTTAGTGCCAAACGCATGTTGTTCAATATCATTTCATATTATATTATGTCACAAGGAGGTGACGGTTCCACATCAGCCTGACAGGGCTGATTTACTCTGAAGAATTCATCGACATTTTGCAGAGTCAAAGCTGACTTGGTTTTGTTTGGATGCTAGATAGGAAATCATACATTTGTTGTGTGTTCAAAATTATGGGACGTGAAGCCAAGCAGGCAAAAAACTACGGGACCCTGAAAGTTTGCCAAAAAAGTGTTGCCACTTCAGTATGCAGCCTACATTTAATCTCCAGCTTTGTTGGCATAAAGACCCCTTGCCGATGTGCAAGGCAACCCAGGGGGCACCAATGGTGTACTTCAGTGCACCAGGAGACACCAATGAATTTCAGCCAGAGCATTTTAGTGCTTTCCTCCCTAGAAATGGAGATCCTTGAACTATCACCCCCAGGTGATCAGTGTAGGGAAGGAAATGGGTCGTCCTTGTGTCACCAGCACTCCTTGATGGGCACTGAACTTCCTATGAGAGCCTGGCTGTCTTGATGATATGTTAATGTACTTATTTAGGCAATACTTCATAGTCCCAGGATGATGGTCCTCCAAGATGATGGTTCCCTTGGTGGTGGGTCCGTAGGTCGCTTTAGAGCCATACTCTTATCTGTATATCCTCCCACTGTGTGGACATCGGTTTCCAGGTAGAAGGTGATCCTGGTCAGAGTTGGCTTGATGTGCCCTCCTCTTGGCACATTTCTCCCTTTCCCCCTCCATTTGTGCCTCTTCGAATTCCACAGCACTGCTGGTCACAGCTGACCTTCAGTTAGAGTGATCAAGGGTTCTCGATGTATATGCCACAGTTTTTAAGCGTGGCTTTAAGCCCATCTTTAAATCTCTTCCTGTCTACCAACAATCCATTTTCCGTTCATGAGTTGGGAGTATAGTAACTGCTTTGGGAGACAGTGACCAGGCATTCACACAACATGACCAGTCCAGCGGAGTTGATGGCATAGTAGCATCACTTCAATGCTGGTGGTCTTTGCTTCTTCCAGCACACTGACATTTGTCTGCCTGTCTTCCTATGAGATTTGCTGGATTTTTTTGGAGGCAATGCTGATGGAATCATTCCAGGAGTTGAGTGTGACAGCTGAAGATAGCCCATGTTTCACATGCATGTAGCAGGGTTGGGAGGACAATAACTTTATAAACAAGCAGCTTTGTCTCCCTACAGATGTCCCAGTCCTCAAACACTCCCTGCTTCATTTAGAAAAATGCTGCACTTGCAGAGCTCAGGCAGCATTGTGTTTCAGTGTCATGTGATCAGCAGAAATAAAGGGGTGCCCCTTTAAAAAACCCCATTAGGCTTTCACAGGAACTCTGTGGCCAGTAATGGCCCTTTCAAATAAATGCTTAATCCAGAATTTTAAAAAGTGAGATTAAAAAATCCAGTACCTTAATGAGAGTCCTCACACAGAGCTATTAGTCTCAGAAAATGGTCCCATGGTACCCAGAAAGGTTTGGATAATGCATGATTGACGGGAATCACAAAAAGTACAGGACATCCGCTGGATGTTTTCTTTCATTTTTTCCCTTACTGACACTCCAAAATGCACTGCACTGCATAAGCACTGGTGCGGATATAAGAAAGGGCACCCTCCTGAAGCCTTTGTGTTTGCCCTCTTGAACCCCATTCCCTTTGAGGTCACTTGCCTGCGATGCTAGTGCCCACTGTGTAAATGCAAGTTCTGTTTAATTTCAGAATTATGAGAACAAGGGAATGGTTGGAGAAAGTTATCTAGGGATTGCTTTCCTCTTCTGCTTCCGTTGGGCTCCATCTGTTTACATCCCTCATCAGTTGTTTCTGGATTATAAAATGATGATAAGCGCTGGAGCAGTCTACCCCAGCACATCGCAAGGAACTCTCATGGCTTTTTTGAGTGTAGGAATATACAGTGCTCTGTAGCAGTGCAGATTTTTAGCGAACCTTTTTATCACGTCTTTTCATCCTGCAATCCAGCAGGCATTCATCAAGCCACCTACCCTTTTTATCTCACTTTCTTCTGGAATTTAAGATTTGTGTAGAAGGGGCCTAAGGAACAGTAGTTGTGTAACAGAGGACAAGAGCAGTTTAGCACAATTGCACCAGCGGAACTCCAATAAAGCACTGCAAAGAGTTTGACTTGGTCAATCATCATCTTGAACAACAACAACACCTATGCTACTTCATTGCACTAGCCCTGGCCCAGCCCTCTCATAGTTGTCTAGGCCCACTCTGAAATTTTGTCCATGGATAGTTCAAATTTTTCCCAATTGAATTGGCTTCTGAATTTTAAATGTGCATGATTGTTTTAATAGTATTATGTTTATGTTTTATTATGGTTACTCTGTATGATTTCGTGTTGGTAACTGAATGCTTTACCTATGTTGGAAACCGTCCTGTGTCCCCTCGGGGAGATAGAGCGGTATACAAATACAGTTTTATTTTATTATTATTATTATTTATCATGATCAATACATAGCCAGTTTAGAGCCTAATCTTCTGGGCTGCTCTTGCATTAAGTATCCAGTATAGACACAGGCTAAGAGAAAGAAGTATATGCCATCACCAACGTACATCTACAAAAGCTTATGCTGCTGAATTATTTCTCTCAATCCCAGAGGTGCTATGTGATCCCTTTGCATCACTTTGACTGATTCGTTTATGCTATTAAAATATTTATATCCTACTATATATTGTATATAAGAGGGTAGGCAGATGAAAAAATAAAATAATTTACAAAAATATGTAAAAGCAATACAATATGGAACAAATTTAAACAATTCCAAAACGTATTGAAACAATTGAACAACGAAAACAATGTAAAGCCACTTGGGGCCTCCATGGAATCAGGAAAAACCATTGGCTCCAAAGGCTGATAAAAAGTCACAGTCCAAAGATATGCAACTCATTCATTTCAATAGGTCTACTCTAGTTGGGGAAATCTCTTTAGCCACTTATAAGGCAAAACAAATATTCAGATTCTTTTATTTTAAAGAGTTTTGCTATTCCTGTTGTAGTAGAACAATGGAAGCAAAACGAAGGAATCACTGAACACCAAGGCTCAGATAGATATTGGAAGCAGAAGCCCTGGGAGAAATCAAGTCAAGAAAGGGGAAAGGGTGGGTCGTGAAACAATGTAAAACCGGATCCTAATCATGGTCTTGTCTATATGAGCCAACAAGCTGGAATCACCCCAAAATGGACTGCTGGCTGCCTTCATGATACACAGAGCCTTCCAGTGAGTAATGCTGGTGGGGGGGGGGGGGAGCAAAGAAGAGAGTCTTGGAGGTGAGGACATAAGGGTCTGTGCCCTGGGAAGATGCTGCTACTGCTGTTGTTTTTTTCTGGCAGCTCAAAACTTAAATTTTCCTGCATTCCTCAAAAGGAGGAAAAAGGAGGAGTTGGGAAGCAGCATGGCACTGCAGTATCTCTCATTATCACCTAGGGAGCCCCAAAGGCTCTGTGGAGTACAGTTTGAGAACCCCTGCTCTAATGTATCCAGGGCTTTAGGGTAGTCTGGACAGTAGGAGTAGGTTCAGACGGATCCATTGACCAGGCTACACATCATCTTTGTATGCATCAGTGCAGGGAAAGAGGACGGATTTTGCCTGTGTTGTACTTCCTGCTGCCAATCCAGTCAGCCATGGCGCTCCAAGGAAACCACTGGCCATTGTAGGCACTTTTGACAGAACTGGCCCTCTCCTTCTTGTTGGCTCTTTGTGACATCAGCAGAGATCCCCACAATGGCTGGGAAGTAACAGCAATGGTAGCAAAGAGGCAAGATGCAGAGTGACCAAGCAGAGCAGATACAGTCTGGCTGCATTTGCAGTATGTTCCAGTATTGGGGCTGATTTCTGGAACAGATTTACATCAGACTAAACTACTCAGTATAGATGCACCCTTATAATGAGTCTCCACCAAAACTATGTGGAAAATGTGAGTTTTGATGATAGGATCCGAAAACATAAAGCAGAGAACAGTAATAGAATGGCTGTCATCACACTAGAGAAAAAAATCCACTTAAAATCCAGGAGGCTGTTAAAGGCTCCTCCCTAAACTACAAACCCCAGAATTCTGTAGGAGGCAGAAACCGGATTTTAAATGGATTTTTCTCTCTCTAATATAATGAGGCCCCAATCTACACTGCCATATAAATCCACGTTATCTGCTTTGAACTGGATTATATGAGTCTACACTGACATATAATCCAGTTCAAAGTGGATAATCTGGATTTTATACAGCAGTGTAGATGGGGCGTTACAGAACATCTCCATCCCCGGTTTTGATAGTTATTATTACATCATATATAGTCCCAGCTTTTTAAAGGAAACAATAATCCTATGCATTTCCATTGTCAGAATTATGCTTTATCTTCAGCTATTTCCTCCTTCCTTCTTCCGCTCCCTCTTCTCATAATGATCCCCATCTAATGGCATTACTGCAGCTCCTTGTCCAGATCTCCCCTTGGAGACTTGCTGACTACTTAACACCATTTTTCACTTTCCCTACTTATGCATATACATCTTCACTCCAGTTCAGAGGATCTGCTAATGGATGGCGTAAGATGAGCCCCCCTTTTCTTCCCTTTTCTCTTTCTGTGATTCCAATGAAGTGTGGCACGACTCACAGGTGAGAGATCTGAAATTCCAGCCGCCATTGTTTCAGAAGGAGATGCAGGAGAGAATGGAGGTATCTGGAGCTTTGCGCCCCAAAGGAAAAATAGCTGTCTTCAAATATTTAAAATGATTTCCACACAGAAGAAAGAAAACAATTATTTTGGAGTACCTCAGTGGGAATGGTAGAAGAGCCAAGGGCTTTAAAAAGCAGGAAAGTAAAACATTGGCAGATGAAGGGCAGAGATTAGATAGCTAAAATACTAATCCAGGCAAAAGTGATGTCTGGTTGATTCTAAAGGCTCTTGGTTCTTCCTGTTTGCTACAGTTTGGGGTAACAGTGAAGTCTGTCCAAACCTGGTTCCAGAAAGAACGTTTTGCGCTTAATAAAACATTAAAGTAAATTTAAAAATTTTTTTGTTCAATAATTTTTTTGGGGTTTTCAATTACACCATAACCGGGGGTTGGAATGGGGGGTTGGGGGGGGAGGGAAGATTCCAGGAATCTTAGTAAGGATAAGTGGGGGGGGAGGGGCTGGGCAGGGGTAGAGGGTATTGAGGGAATCTGGGTGGGGGTACAGGAGGGGACGGGTGTTGGGAAGGGGGTGGAGGAGGCGGGGTTGGGCTTCCGTCTTCGTTCTCCATCATTTGGGATTCAACGTCGCCGATAATTAGTTTCTGACCTTCAGGGTGACGACATGCCCTAGTCTCGGCTTTTGTCTCTCTTGGTGCTAGTAATATAAGAGTTCATTTGTGGTTTGGGGGGGGTTTCATCCCAATTCCAGATAGTCTCTAACTAGTGATCCATCGCCTCATATCAGCATCGGGTCTTCATATCCCTCTTGAAGGGTAGTCGATCTGTTGTCTTTTTCTCTTAATTTTAGAAACTTTCAATTGTTTGGTAAGGGTATCTATGTCCATTGTCCGTTCCTTGTCTTTTAATGCGGTTGTATCTGCTCCTTTCATTTTCCTTGGGTTCCTTCCTAACCGTTCTCTTTAGGAGATTCTAGACCTTCTTCATCCACCTCTGGGGGTTCACACCTCGGGGGACTATAGTTTGTGAACATTCCTGGGGAGAGGGAACAGCTTTCCTTTGGACATTTTTTCCTCCTTTGTTGTGATGATCCCATTCGAGTTCTCTTTCTATTGAGCCGCATCCCCATTCTTTTGTCTTTATTCTTGTTTGCACACAGGGTGGAACTTTTAGGTATTGTATCGACCTTTTGGTTCTTTTCCTCTCCCTCTTTTTGGGGATTGGACGCCTTAGAATTTTTATTGGACATTCGCCTCACTCCCAGTGTAATTTCCACACTTTTTTAAAGATAAAATTCTCTTTCTTCTGATACTTCCTGCAATTTCATATTCTCCTCCATTCTCTTCTCCAGACCATCATGTATTGCTGCGTTTCTTCCCCTGTCCTGGGGCACCTCTTTTCCATCTTCATAGATGATTGTCAGTTCTAGCTTTGTAGAAATCGCTTCTTCAGTTGCTTCCACTCCTGCATATTGCGATTGTTCCTGTATCCCTTTGATTTGCTTTTTTGTTGGGCCATCATCACTTCGATCTTCTGCATATACCCCTCCTGCGCTTCTCCCAGCCTTCGCAATTCTTTAACGATGTCCTCCAAAGATATCTTTTCCTCCTCTGGTTTCCTTCCTTGCACTCTCTCTTGTTCTTTTGCTTCCATGTGCAAGCTGTTTAGTGCTTACATATTTTCATATCAGTTGATCTGTTCAATGGATGGGATTGTTCTGCTCTTTGGCAGCAAAGCTCGCAACTTGGGTGGTTTGTGCAACTTGGTCTCTGTCTCCCAGATGAGTGCGGGCCTCTTCCTTTTTTCAAAATGGCGCTCCCGCCAAAAGTGCTTGCCTTCTTCTCCAATTTCAGGACTACAAGGGCTTGTTCTCCATTTTGGATCTTCTAATGCCTGCTTCTTTCCCCTTGCTCTCTCTTGCCTGGCGCAGTTAGCTGCTCTCAGTGTGGCCTTCCTGAGGAGGTGCTGATGTCCCTGTTGCTCGGGCCCGCTCCTGCTGTGGTGGGGGTCTTTAGGAGGTCGCAGGGGGCTCAGATGGGGGGTACGCGTGCCTTTTTTGCGATCTCCCGGTTGTGTCGGGGGGGCTGTTGCTCCCCCTACTTACTGCTGCTTGTTGTTTCTGTTGCCCCCTCTTCTATCTTCGGTTTTGGGGGGGGAGGTCAGGCTGGGCTGGCGGTAAGTGCGGGTCACCGCCCGCTTCCTGCTCTCCGGCCCGCTCGCCGCAGTGGCGGTGCTCCGGGCTCTCCCGATCTCCTCCCCTTGCGGGGGGGGGGGGATCACTGGAGCCGGCGGGGCCCGCCTGGCGGCTTCACGCTCACTCCGGACACCTTTGTGTCCGTGGAAGGAGGGGCAGATTGCCCTCCGGCCGATGATCCAGGAGGCACTCTAAGGAGCCTCAGAGTGCCCGTCCCGCCGCCATCTTTGCCCAACCAGTCAAGTAAATTTCAACATTTAAGCAAATTTTAATGACTTAGGGAATTGTCCTTTGCTTTGGAATCTGAGGCCAATGGTAAGCGTTAAACTGCTCTATTAGCTTGTGTGGCATTTGAAAGGAAGTGGAGACCTTCAGAATGGCTCAAAAAGATTGCACGAGATCTTTCCATTTTCAGGAGAGGAAATCTGCAGTTAGAAATCAAATTAATCTGAAAGAGGGCTCAGAGAATTAATCCCAACTTAAATTTTATTGCGGGCCCTTGGTATTGACTGATGTTTAGTTCCAGGATCCTATGTGGATACCAAAATCCATCGATGCTCAAGTCCCATTCTATACAGTGGCACAATAACATCACTTCTATAAAATGGCAAAATCAAGGTTTGCTTTTTGAATTTTTAAGCAAGTGTTTTCAAACCTTGAAAGCTTGCATCTGTGGATGCAGAACCTGTGAATGTAAAATCTGAGGATGGTCATGCAAACAGTTGGAGCCAGTTTCATCTTAGAAACAGCTGAATGTTTGCATGGGTACAAAGTCACTGTTTGCTCTGGGTTCCGTGTGCAAGGGTGACACACCTCGCACCAAGGACAATAACACAGACACAAGTGGTTGGATGAAAATGGCCACAACTCATTTTTGAAAAAAGGAACAAAGGGTTGGCGGCCATGCATGGGTCCTGGATCAGGGTCGTACAGCCCCCACAAATGTCCAAAGGCATATGCAAGCCTGGGGTGCAAGCGGCCCAATGCCTGTCCACAGAAACTCGGCACCCCAGGGGGCCTGGGCATTATCCCCCTTACAACCAAGGGACAATAAGCCAGCCTGATCCAGGGGCCATGCCACACACCAAACATGGAGTTGTGACAAAGAACATAATAACGCATAACCACAAACAGTGCAATAATGGCAAGAATGAACAAAATGGACACCAACAAGCAATGCAATAAGTAGGGAGGGTGGGAGGAAAAATCAGCGCTGCCCCCCACGTGCAGCCTGGGCAGCCCCGAGTGATCTTAAATAGGCTGCCCAGGCGGAAGTGCAGGCCAGCCGGCACAAAGAGGGGGCAGGGCGGGGCCAGCCCCGTCATTGGCCGGCTGGAATTTGGTGGAGGGAAACCTTCCCGCCACCCCAGGGGCTTCTGGGAAGGAGAAGCCCCTGCATATCTCCTCAAGATGGCAGCGAGGGCAACCCCACCCTCCCGCCCCTCCCCCCTCTTATATCTGGTCATGGACCAGAGAAAAAAAACGCAATAAAATATTTTTTTTAAAAAAAGATGGCAGCGAGGGCAACCCCACCCCACAACCCGCTCGGCCGGTAAGTCAGCCAAGCACATTCTGGAGGAAAATTCAGAGCACCCCACAACTCCGGTTAATACAGTTAACTAGGTCATCTGTGTGCATCATTTAGCCACCACAGAGCTAATTCATCACTCATTCACTCTAAATAGTTAGTATAGATTTGTCCTTAGTGACATCTCCGGCCCATCCTCTGTTTGAATATAAGTCAGCATGCAAATGACTTCAATCAAGAAACACCTTTTAAAGATCTACAGAGATACTTGCATGAACACCTCAGCAAGCAAGAGTCCAAAAGTGGCAGGCTAAAAGCCAGAACCTCAGTCTATAGCTGATACCGAATGAGAAACTCCCTTCCAAGACTGGGCGACTTGGAAGGTGCTGAAGAGGCTGCACTCTGGGACCACAGAGATGCAGAGCCAACCTTAAGAAATGGGGCTACAAAGTGGAGTCCATGACATGTGAGTGTAGAGAAGAGCAAACCACAGACCATTTAGTACAATGCAGTCGGAGGACCTTCTAATGCACAATGGAGGACCTTCTAATGCATTCCAAGTGGCGAGCTTCTGATCAAAGGAAATCTAGTATAATGCCAAGTTTTAACTTTGTGTGTTTTTAAATACATTATAACTGTACCCACAATTTGCTTCTGACATGATAAATAAATAAATAATAAATAGTGAAGACCTGTATATCTGGCCACAAGTGATGGCAACATCATGAATTTCATAGATTATTTTAAGGCAAGGAATGCTCAGAGGTGGTTTAGCAGTTCCTTCCTTTGAATTACACTATGTAACAAAATTTGATACATTTGCATTGAATTGGTTGAGACTAAATGAGATACTCATTGAAAAACTAGAGCAAAATGTGCTGCAGGATGTAAGTCCCACAAAAACAAAGTTTTTGCATTCAATACACCTTTTCCATGTTTTTATGCTATAACTAATTAGGAAATGACATTTACAACCCAGGAACCAAAGTTGTGTTACATACCGTGTTTCCCTGAAAGTATGACACCCCCGATTGTAAGACGTATCGGGGGTGTCAGGGGGGTCGGCTAATGTAAGCCATACCCCGAATGTAAGCCGTACCTCGTCGCCACGCCCACGCCGCCGCCGCAACCGGCCCATCGGCCGCGGCACACCTCCGCGGCACACCTCCTTTCTGCCAGGCCTCCAAAGGAGGGGGAAGAGAGCCAGAAGCATGGCAAAGCGTGCGCTGCGTCAGAGTGATGCGTCGTCGCTTTGCTCCGCCCCCGGCTCCCTTCTCCCTCCTTTCCTTTCTCCAAGAAAGGGAGGGAGAAGGGAGGGGGCGGGGCAGGGCAGCGGCGACGCGTCACTCTCTGCAGCGGCGCTTGCCCGCCCCCGGCTCTCTTCCCCCTCCTTTCCTTTCTCCAAGAGGGGAGGGAGAAGGGAGCCGGGGGCGGGGACTCGGACGCAGCGGCGCTTTGCCCCGCCCCCGGCTCTCTTCCCCCTCCTTTCCTTTCTCCAAGTAAGGGAGGGAGTAGTGAGCCGGGGGCGGGGCAGAGCGGCAGCAGCGTCACTCTGACGCAGCGGGGCTTTGCCATGCTTCTGGCTTTCTTCCCCCTCCCTTCCTTTGTCCAGAAAGCTGCGCGCGGGAGGTACCTCCGCGGCGCGGCGTGGCGCAGCGGCGGCGGCGTGGGCGTGGTGATGGGGTACGTCTTAGTTTATATAAGACGTACCCGAAGAAAAGACGTGGGGGGACTTTTGGGGAAAGAAAGTAAGACGCTGTCTTACTTTCGGGGAAACACGGTAGTATTATAATCAATGACACCTGGTATTTATTGGTTGTCTCCTGTCCAAGTACTAACTACATCTGACACTTCTTAGCTTCCAATACCTGACCATATCTGGTACTTTGGGGTATTTTGCCATAATTTGAGGGACTGCCTCGCCCCCTACCAGAGATCACTTTGCTCAGAGGACCAAGATCTATTGGAAGTCCCTAGTTTTAAGACTTTTCGCTTAACAGCGACTAGGCGTAGGGCCTTTGCGGTCATGGTGCCATCCCTCTGAAATACCTTACCTTCGGAAGTTTGTGCCTTGCGGAATTTACCAACTTTCCATAGGGCGTGTAAGACAAACCTGTTTTGGCAGGCATTTGAACCTTGTTAGCTTGTTTAACTGGTCTTATTGGTGTTTATGTGTTTGTTCTATAGTTTGTGAGCCGCTCCGAACCCCTGGGGAGTGGCGGCATAAAATTTTGAATAATAAATAAATAAACAATAAGTTAGCCAGTCCAACCTCTCTGATGACAAATAGTCAGAAACCAGTTGACTACACACTGAGAAGTTAGAGAGGACACTGCCTTGCCACACACTCTTTCTCAATTACACAATCCATCCCTGTATCCTTTCAGCAGTTGTTCCTCCTCCTCCCAATAACTCTGTGACACTCTCTAGTGGAAGCCAGAGACATGCAGCACCTCAAGCCAGGCTCAGCAGGCAAGGCAATGAAAGGGGGGGGGGGTCTGCTGGCTTGCAAAGCAGCGAAGCTGACGGAAATGGATCTTGGGCACTGTTGCATGCGCTTTCCCGTGCTCAGGCTTTCTAACACCACATCCAAAACACTTACAGACAGGTCCCTTCTGTTTGAAGCCCAGAGGATAACATGGTACTGAAGCATAAATAAAGAGTGCCACTAGCAAGGAGTAACTGGCAGAAGACAAAACCCCAGCCAGCAAACTGTCACGGCTGCTCCAGAGGGTTTATAAGCTTTATCAAATCTGTGCCGGCTAATTCGCTTTCAGAGGTGTATATATATACTGATAACGTTGCTTTTCTCCCGCCGTTCCCCCCTTTCGTTGTTTTCTTTGCCTGCAGAAAGACAGACAGGTCTCCAGGACAGATTCTTCCATGCCTCCTTTACTTCCACCAACAGAGGCACTGGGGGCTGCCCACAGATTACAAGGTCAAGTATCATTTCTATGCTTTCAAGCCATTTAGTGAAATAGACCCTACTTTATTTCTCTAATTGTGCCTTTCCTCCCTTTTTCATTTTTGGAGAGGAAAAGAAAGACTTCTGGTTGGTTTGTTTTTTAAAGTATTTTTTTGTTTTGACTCTAATTTTTTTTGTTCATTCTGACTAAAGTAGACCCATTGAATCAATGGGATATACCTGCATCTTGACAAATGATTAAAATGGGTCCTTTCCCATGGGGACTAACCAACAGAATGCTAACCATTGTCTTTCAAGTCTTCACATCTTGGAATAAGCAAATTGGTCATGGAATACATGATTGTGAGTAATTTAACAGACTAGAAAAAAGAAAGCTTTAGAGCGGAAAAGAACCAGGGGGCAGATCGCCAGCAAATTCTCTCAAACTCAAAACTGCTTGCACACATTTGAAGGTATGTTTTTTGATACTGGAAAACTACACTTCCCAGTGTCTTGACATTCCAATCACATGATACAAAGTAAAGCATCTGTAGATAGAAACAACTTGAAGGTATATAGTAACAATAGAAACAACTTGAAGGTATATAGCAACAACAGAAATGCCTCTCCTTGTCATTACCAATTCATTTGACAGAAGGAGGAGTGAAGGGAGATGCTTTGAAGGATAGGCGATACTGCTGCCACATTGGATGAAGACTGCCCAGAGGTCAAGAAGAAGAGAGCTGTTTTGTAGTAAATATGAGGCTTTGAATATCACCAAGTCATCTGGATATACAGTCCAACCCGATATTGTTATCGAACATGATAACCACTCCCAACCAGGGTAATCATCATAATCCATTGTGTATGTATGTAAAGAGATAGACAGTTTCAGTGCCAGATCTTATAAGCCAGCCAATATTTTTTAGTTACATGGTCCACTTGGGCTGAGAGAGTGCCTACCATAGAACAGAGGCTCAGAAAATGTACATTTATGTAACTGTTTTATTATAGGACCAACCCCTGATTGCCAGGATCAATACTTGTTGTCTCCTGGAACTCACACCTTTGTTAAAGTTTGGAATTGGATTGTTGAGTCATTTATTTGATTGTTGAGCCATTTATTTGACCACATTTCCATTTACGAACCTACACAATCCCTTCGATCTTCCAGAGAGGCCCTTCTCATGCTCCCGCCCCCATCGCAAGTGCGACTTGTGAGGAGGAGAGAGAAGACCTTCTCTGTGGTAGCCCCTCAGCTCTGGAACTCACTCCCTAGAGAAATTAGGCAAGCCCTCACCCTGGCAGTCTTCAGGAATGATCAGAAAATTTGGCTGTTCCAGTGTGAACAACATTTCCTGACCTTGACCAAATCCTTCAAAAATGCCCTTGGAAGAACTTTATTGTATCCCCATGTGCAATTAAACCCCATTGTTTTCGTCCCATTTGATCCTCCTTCTAGATACATTACATTGCCTTCTCACACAGTGTTTTAAACTTTTAATCTTTGCAACCGGCCCTGCCCATTGTTGTCCTATTATTGTGATTCAATTAGTGCAATTTTATACTGCTTTGTATGTTTACTTGTATTGCTTTTTGTATTTTGTATTTTCATTATATTTTATTGTTGTATTTTTGTTATATATTTGCTTTGCTGTATTTGTTGGGCTTGGCCTCATGAAAGCTGCCCTGAATACCCTTGGGGAGATGGTGGCAGGGTATAAATAAAGTTGTTGTTATTATTATTACTTTTTTTTTTCATGGTCACCCCCTCCCAGGGCCGGTGAGTCCCAGACTGTCATTTCTCCATGAAGGAGAATCCTTGCCTGGAGATGGCGATGTCAGTGCTGCCCTCAGACAATCAGGATGCAGATCCCAACTGGCCCCTCTCTCAGCCAATCAGGGAGGGAAGCGGAAATTTTGAATAGCTATTATGTGTATTAAAATCATGCCTTTCTCTGTATGCTAATGCTTGTACTTTTAAAGCATCACTACACACACTTGCATCCCTTCTGGCTGGATAGAATAAACTTCTATGGCTTGTCTTCATCCTGGTGAGTTTTCTCTTTGTCCTGGTCCATTCAATGTTAGCCTGAACTCACAGAGCACGGATCCTGTTATCAACGGTCCTAGTCTTAAATTTGTCTACAATATAAGGCCGTTTCCTATACTCTTGTGTCCCTATGTCCCAGATGTATTGTGTCCCTATGTCCCAGGTGTTTAGCTTTAGCACTACTGTTCAAAACAAAAAATACAGGAACATTCTCAAGGAAAAGTGGCTATTCCTATAGAACAGTGTTTCCCAACCGGTGTGCCCCGGCACGCTAGTGTGCCGTGAGCGATGAGGAGGTGTGCTGTGGGTCCCTTCTTCCCAGTCTTGCTCCGCTCTCTCCTCAGAGCAGCAACAGTGGCTCCCAAGCCAGGCCGAGGAGGAAGCTTCATGACTGTTGGTGGGGGGATGCACACATTCTCTCGCGCTGCCTTGAAAGCAGCGCGAGTGAATGTGTGTGCACGTGTGCGCGCCTCTCTGCCCACAACAGTCTTTTTAAGCAGATGGGAATCACAACTGCATTACCGCCATTCCGACGGCTTCACTTGCCAGCTGGTGATGGCGATTGGCCACCCGGGTCGGAAGGCGGGCCAAAGGGACCGCTCCTTGGCCAGCGATTGGCACTGGAGGGTTGTGCCCCACAATTGGTCGGGGGATCGGTGCAGGGGGAGAAGCCATTGGTTGGAAAGTAGGTTAGTGGTGAGATGTTCAGCAACAAGCCAGGCGGAAAGTAAGTCAGATACAGGGGCTGCTGCTGTTGCTGCTTGCGCCAGGCGTTGCTCCTTTCGCTACACAGTGCAAGAGGAGGCAAGGGAGGAAGGAAGGATGGAGGAGGAGGGAGGGAGAGGGGGCGCCTAGCTGTGACCCCCACACCCTTCGAAACATGGTGAGGAAACGGGTGGCCCAAGGCGAGGAAGGGGCGGCCACGGGAAGAGCAGAAGGGGCCATCCCTGCTGTGCTGAGGTGAAGGGGATCCTTTTGGCTGCAGCTGAGGGGAGGGGCCCTCGTGGAAGATTTCCAAGAGCCAAAGTAAGCCCCCCTCCCCTCCCTCAAGTCCAGCGTTCCCTAGCAACCCAGAAATGCGGCACCCTGGTTGGTGGTGTGCCCCAGGATTTTGTAAATGTAAAAAATGTGCCATGGCTCAAAAAAAAGGTTGAAAAACACTGCTATAGAAGACTGACAGGGCTGACACTAGAAAGGCCAAAATGACTCTGGACAAATCAAAAAGCTCTGCAACAAAATGAGAGGAAGAGAACAGAAAAGAAAAAAAAGGTTGGTCCATCCCAACACTTGTCTAAGTTCAAACTCATATATTCTCAGTTATCCTTAATCTTTAAATGTTAATATCAACGGTAGACCTTTGAAACGCAGCTGTGATGAATATATATACCATATATCATATTTGTGTCCATGTATATGTATGTGAGTGAAAGAGAGTGTATAAAAATATAGGTTAGAATATTTTATCATTATTTTAGTTCAGATATCGCTCTGTGCATGCAATTACAAACATGATAGTTTATCAGCATCTACTGTTGAGTAGCAACTGTTATTAATCACAGTGACATAAATTAATACCCATTGCCTGTAAGAGCATGGAACGTTCTGGTGTGCCATTTTAATGGGAGTTGAGGCACTTCCTCTCTCCCTCTCTGTCTTGCTATCTCTCTCTGACCATCCAGAACTGGAGATTCCATGCCTCCTTTTCCATTGCCACTTCATAAATCTACTGCTTGTAATTATGCCTCTGGGGTGGCTTTCTTTTCAAAAGAGACGCTCTCCACTCCGTTTCCCCTTTGGGTCTCCCAGCTGCCTCACAATGTCATTTGTGCAGCATTCCTCCATGTTGGGTTCATCATTTTTGAAGCTTCTTCAAAGATTTCAAATGATCACCCTAATGAGCGCTGTGTATGTTAGGGCCAGGGCAATGGGAGGATGTGTTGCCCAAATCGGAGGAATTTGTTTGGCTTTGGGAAAATAAAAATAAAATAAAAATCTGAGGGACATTTTGAAGCAAGCTCTCATAAATCATATGTGAAAACGTACTAATTTATTTAGTACACTGGAAATTGTTAGGGCGTCTGTTTAAGTAAAGAAAATTTGTTTTGCCATTCATGAGCCTTTCTGAGCATGTAGACCTTCTTCTGCAAATCTCAATTTCTTTTCAGCAGGATTTCTGAATCTTCCTTGGGTTTTTTGCATTTTAACTCCCCCCCAAAGCAGCACTTGCCTGACTTGGGGACAATACATATCTGTAGTGCTGCAAAAAAGTGTAATGTTCCATTCCTCATAGGCTAGATCTACACTGACATATACTATAATTCGGTTCAAAGCAGATAATCTGGATTTTATATAACTGTGTAGATATGGCCTTACTGGCTAAAGAAAGCCTGGTACTGTGGTGGCGTAGTACATTCTAATGATTTGGATTGTAGATATTAAAGTGAATTCAGTACCTCTTGCTGTGCCATTAGATCGGTGTTTCTCAACTTAGGGATTGAGACCCCAGAGAGGGGGGATCGCAAGGGGGTTTCAGAGGGTTCACCAAAGACCATCAGAAAACAAATATTTGGCAGAGAAAGCTGAAGATCCTTTTTGGAACAGAAGGTGAATCCTCCCACCAAAAGCCCTTTTCTGCTGTGATTGGCTGGTCTTTTGGCCAAGGAGAGGACTGAGACTCCAAACAGAGATGGGAAAACAGGTGTGCTTGGTGCATGTTAGTGTGGTGTGCTTGTGAGGGAGAGCATGTGAGGTTGAAGGGAGCCTTGTGCCAGCGAGTCCCTTCAAGAAATGGGGATTCTGTGTGCCAAGTTTGGTTCAATTCCATCATTGGTGGAGTTCAGAATGCTCTTTGATTGTAGGTTGACTATAAATCCCAGCAACTACAATTTGCAAATGACAAAATCAATCCCCCCCCCCCAAAAAAAACCCCAACTCCACCAGTATTCAAATTTGGGCATATTGGGTATTTGTGCCAAATTTGGTCCAGTGAATGAAAATACATCCTGAATATCAGATATTTACATGACGGTTCATAACAGGAGCTAAATTACAGTTATGAAGTAGCAATGAAAATAAGTTTATGGTTGGGGGTCACCACAACATGAGGAACTGTATTAAGGGGCCATGGCATTACGAAGGTTGAGAACCACTGCATTAGATAATGTGACTCTTTTCAGTTCCGCTGTGCTTTGGAAGTTGAAGAGACCACCCATTGTGTGCTATCACATATGAATTGCCACCTGAGCCAGGTGTCCTTATGTGTCAAGTGGAAATATGGGCCCAGCCCACACCTATCACCTTAAGACATATGATGTCCTTTGGGAATCGTTGCCCATTTGTTAGTTATGCCAACCAGTGGGCAATGATTTTCAGTAGGACTTAAAGTCAGTCTTTATATATAATGATGTAAAGAATGTAAATATATTATGGCACTTATTTTGTCATGGCCTATGGCTAGAACAATAAAACTTATTCATTCACATAGATTATGACTAAACATGATGGAAAGAACAGTGGTTTGACAGTGAAACAGATTTTCTCAGTATGTAATGAACTCTTCTTTGTTGGAAGAGGCTGGATGCTCACCCCACAGTTTACATTTGTGATTAATTTCTTTGCTGGAAAAAGGTTGGACTAGCGTCCATGATCCCTCTACTTCCATGAGAAGATATCACTTATCAAAGATAATTTATTTATTGATTGATTGATTCTTTCGACTTCTACACCGCCACTCCCGGAGGCTCGGGGTGGTTTACAGAAGAGTTAAGATAAAAACAATATCTGATAAAACAGAGAGGTTAAAAGTTACAGAATCATCCAAAGGCCTGTCTAAACAAATGCGTATTGCATGCTCTGCGAAAGGTGTCCAAATTTCGCAGGGCCCGCGTCTCAGGCGGCAGAGCGTTCCATAGTACCGGGGCAATAATGGAAAAGGCCCTTTGGTGAGTTGTCGTCAGGCGGAAGGATTTCAAATTGGGAATATCTAGGAGGTTCTGATCCTCTGACCACAGTGATCTTGAGGGGTTATATGGAATCAGGCGATCCTTTAAGTACACTGGCCCCAGACCATGCAAAGCCTTGAAAGTAAGAACTAACACCTTGAAGGTGATCCGGTATTCCAGTGTTTCCCAACCAATGTGCCGTGGCACACTAGTGTACCGTGAGCGATCATCAGGTGTGCCGTGGGAAATTGGCACTCTCCCCCCTCCTAGCAGCCCCCCTCACAGGTTTCCAAGAAACAAATTGAGCCTCTCTGCTTGGAAATGGTTTTTTAAAAACTATTTTACGGGATTTTTGAAAGTTGCCTCCCCCCAAGGAACTGTTTCTTATTATATTTAATTTTTTTATTATTTCGATATGTGTACCGTCCTTTCCAACTGGCTCAGGACGGTTTACAGCATATCAAACTACATCAAAACAGCTTCATGACATCCATAGTTCACTGGAAGCAAGTTTCACTCAGGGTGAAATTTCACAAAGGTCTGGAAAACAAGCTCTATGAGGAGCGGCTTGAAGAGCTGGGCATGTTTAGCCTGAAGAAGAGAAGGCTGAGAGAAGACATGATAGCCATGTATAAATATGTGAGAGGAAGTTATATATATGTTGTGTTCATCGAAACAGGCCCAGGTTTCACACTGAGAACTTTGGACATCAAGCCATTAGACATTAGGTCTCTAAGATATGGTAACATTAACAGATTAAAAGAAAGAAAAGAAGAGAAATACCAATACCTGTGTGCAGTATCAACAGGAATGCAGAAATCTCAGTGGCTTACATTGGAGGACAAAACATGTAAATGGTCTCATTTACCATGCAATGAGGAAACATGCCAGGATTTACAACCCTATTTGGAGGGCTCTGCAGCGGCCCTTTATGTGGCTGGTGTCATGTTTCAGCAGATACCAACCCACAGTGGCCTATATATTCAGCACCACTTCCCTGGAATGTACCTGGGGAGTACAAGCAGGAAGCCACAACTAAGAGGATTACTCTCACTCAATCCAGAGCAGCAATATGCTTTACACATCGTAGAAATCTCCAGATACATCCCCTGCAAACACTTCCACCCATAGTGCAGAAAGAATACAAACAAAGGAGGGTGATCTGATTGACTTGTAAGTGAAAGTTAACCACAGAGTGCAGTGAGCATGTCTTTGCCGATTTCTGGTTAGAAGCCACTGAAGTGCAGCAGCAATGTTGAAAACCCAAGCGAAATTCATCAGACAAAATATTTGCATTAAGATGTACAGTCTGCAGGAGAGATGTCAAGATCTTCTGCTGGGATTAAGTTAAGGGAGGGAGAACTGAAGTGATCACCCTCAGATTAATTAATCAAAACCAAAGGATTCCGCATTTCCCTGGACACTAAACCAACACTGCCTTGGAAAAAGTGCTTCCCTTTCAAAACAAACACATCCTTCCATGCTGCACATGTTTATTCCACGTAATATTTCTTGAAGGGTAGCAATCATGGTTAACAGGTAGTAGAATACACCACTGTCTTACTCTACAATGCACAGGGGCTTCCAGCGAGCATCCCTGTTTTCCTTGCCTTAATCTAGACTTGCCCTGCTTTTGGCAGAGGATCCTATTGGATGTGCAGGAAACGTCTCAATATACCAGTGGCTGTCTGGATCAGGTAAATTTCAGTCCAAACTCCTGGACATTACAGCCATGGTTCTTGAGATCAGAATGGGGCACCCACAATGGCCAGAAAGAAGCAGAGAGTCCATCTACTCCCTCCTCCTTGCTTTTTTTCTTCTGACATCAGCAGACATAACACATGATGGCCAGGAGCTCACAGCAATGGTTGTGTTTCCACCATTCCTGGTGGGGAATGGTGGAAATAACACAGAGGACAAAATAATACCTCAAAAGGGCCAGTGCAGTTCTTGACCATCTAGACCAGACCTGGGCAATTGGCGGCCCTCCAGGTGTTTTGGACTTCAACTCCCAGAAATCCTAGCCAGTTTACCAGCTGTTAGGATTTCTGGGATTTGAAGTCCAAAACACCTGGAGATCTGATCTAGATCTGATCTAGACACTAAATTTGGCATGTATGCGCTGAATCTGGAGCTGCTCTGGGAAGGACTTGCACCACAGTCACCTGCCCGGTATAGATGTGGCCTAGTAATGGCTTTTGGCCACTTCAATCCACTTAAAGTTAAAGGTAAAGGTTTCCCCTTGACATTATGTCTAGTCGTGTCCAACTCTGGAGGGTGCTCATCTCCATTTCTAAGCTGAAGAGCCAGAGTTGTCGACAGATGCCTCCAAGGTCGTGTGGCCGGCATGACTGCATGGAATGCCATTATCTTCCCACTGTAATGGTACCTATTGATCTACTCACATTTGCATGTTTTCGCATTGCTAGGTTGGCAGAAGCTGTGGCTAACAGCAGGAGCTCACCCCGATTCCCAATTTGAACCACTGACCTTTTTGTCAGCAAGTTCAGCAGTTCAATGGTTTATCCTGCTTCGCCACCAGTGGCTCCTCAATCCACTTATATAGCACCAAATGTTGGACATCAGAGGTATTATCAAGTCCATTTGGGAAATCAGGGACATTGGTCCCCTTCCAGGCATTGTTGGACAGCAACTCTCTTCATCTCTTATCACGGTCTGATGGGAGTTGCCTTCCAACAATGTTGGGCAGGCTGTGCCTCCCCCATCCCTTGTCCTGTATTACACTATGTTAAAAAAATTGAAAACAATTCTGTTACCTGTTTGGAAGTAATATTTCCTCTTTAATTGTGCAGTCATTACTTTGAAAGTAGTTGTTAAACTCCAGAATCTTCATTGCTTTTGTGATTGCCATAAACTATCTTGAATTGGTTGAAACTCAATGAGATATTCATTGAAAAACAACACCAAATGTGCTTTAGGATGCCCCTCCCCAAAATTTTGCAGTTTAATGAACTTTTTCCATGTTTTTATGATAGAACCAATTAGGAAATGCCATTTCTAACCTCGGAACAAATATTGTGTTACAGAGTGTTATTATTATTTGAATCATATTGATCCTGGGCCTCTGATCACCGACCGTTGTTGGTTCAGGAGTGATCGGGGAAAGTGTGTAAGAGTTTTTAGCAAGAAGCTATCGCTGTCATTCTCTTTCTGACAAATCCTTTCCCAAAGCTAGCTGAACCAAGCCCTGGCAAAATAAATAGATTTTCCCAAGGCTTTATCCATTTTGAGGCAGAAATCTTCACAAAACATACAGAGTGGAATTTCTTGAATGACTAACTCTTCAGTAATGGCTCGGCTTCGGTCGCACTCTTGCACCCCCAATGGCTCCCCCTCCCCCTGGAAAGGAGCGTTGCTGTGCAAACAAAAGGGACGGGTGTAGAAGGAGAGAGAATCTGTCTGGAAAATATTACCTCCCTTGAGTCCTGTACCCTGGGATGTGCAATTTTCATCCTACACTGAGAGCTGCTTGCCTGGCCTTGTTGGTTGTATTGATCACAATGGGTCTTTCCTAATAGAGTTACAAGACATTTTCAGTTGCAGGCTCAGAAACCTATGGGAAATAGATCCCCTCTCATCTGCTGCTGCGTTTCTATAAGGCCACGTCCCTGCTACCTCTGCTGGGTCTTAAAATATAATAAATACCAATACCTGTGCAGCTAACAATCAGAAAGAAAAGCAAAGTGACAGGAGGGTGTTCTGGATCTATGGGAGGAAAGGACAAAGCACACCTGATTGCTAGCACAAATCTCTTCTCCGAGGCTTCCCTTGTATATTGAAAACCTAAGCTTGGGATTTTTTTTGTCAAAAGTAACTCTTTCTTATTAATCTTTGTAAGGCTTAAGAGTTAATTCATCGTTCCACTCTGTTACCACATTAATTGAACTTTACTTTGTTGTGATGTGTTTTGCTTTATCTTTATTTTTTAAATTGTTTTGCACTGCTTTAAATGAACACAGGACTGATAAGTGAATGGTCTAACATGGGGAGGGGAGCAATCCTGTCAAAATACCCCCAAATAATTCTAAATGTAACTAGGAAACACTAGCCATTATGCCAACACTTCTATGAAGCATTGATAATAATGTAGAGCAGCAGCCTATAATTCTGAGCCTGAGATTCCGAAAAAGGTATCTCTGTACACACCTTTTTTGGAATCTCAGACTCAAAATTATAGGCTGCAGCTCTACATTACAATAAATGTTTCACAGAAGTGCAAGGAAATTGTATTAGGGCAGTGTTTCCCAACCAGTGTGCCGTGGCACAGTGGTGTGCTGTGAGCGATCATCAGGTGTGCCGTGGGAAATTGGAACCTCCAATACCCTTTCTTCCCCCTCCTGCTGAACACTTTTTTTCTCCACTCGGGCTCCCTTCTTCCCAGCCTCGCTCTGCTCGCTTTGCTCACGCTGCCACTTCTGCGGGAGAGGGGAGGGAGGAAGACGTGACCCGTGCGAGCGCTACTACGCAGACTTGCCCCACGTCTTCCTCCCTTCCCTCCACAGTGCTCTCTGGATATAGGTGAACTACAATTCCAAAACTCAAGGTCAATGCCCACCAAACTTTTATAGTATTTTCTCTTGGTTATGGCAGTTCTGTGTGGGAAGTTTGATTCCATTCCATTATTGGTGGAGTTCAGAATGCTCTTTGATTGCGGGTAAACTACAAATTCCAGCTGTTGAGCAAGACCTTCGTGTGTGTCTTTGTGCCATTCCTGCCAGGATATCTATGTTGTGTTCATCGAAACAAGCCCAGGTTTCACACTGAGGGCATAAATACATTTAAAAACATATTAACTATATGTATTACTGTGTTAGAGTGTCATTTTGTGTCATTTTGTTTGGTGGTGTGCCCCAGGATTTTGTAAATGTAAAAAATGTGCCACGGCTCAAAAAAGGTTGGGAAACACTGGATTAGGGAATTGCAAAGATCTGCATCAGGGTATCGGCATGAATGTTCTGGTGCACATATGATGCTTCTGATGCATACTAGGCATTCCTGGGGAGCGTTATGTATTTCTTATGTTCATTAGGCACTTCTGTTATGCATTAGAGATTTCCAATGTACATAGGGAATTCTACTGTGTGCCACCACTTCCTAGCCAATGTCAAGGCATGGATTAGCAGTGCCCCGATGCCCACTGTACATCAGGGCTGTAGCATGTTACTCATTCCACCATTGCTCAGTTGATGGCTGTACATTGTCACATCATAGAATCATAGGGTTGGAAGAGACCTCGTGGGTCATCCAGTCCTACTCCTTGCCAAGAAGCAGGAAAATCACATTCAAAGGACCTCCAATGTATCTCTCCTTATGAACCATCTAAGACACTAAGATCTTCTGGGAAGGCCCTGCTCTCAGTCCCACCTTCCTCACAGATGTGTTTGGCGCAGACTAGAAACAGGGCTTTCTCAGTGGTGGCCCCTCAACTGTGGAACACCCTGCCTAGAGATATAAGCTCAGCCACCTCCCTCCTGACTTTTTGAAGAAAGGTGAAAACCTCGCTTTTTGAGCAGGCCTTCCCAAATACGGCATAGTTATATGATATCATGGAACCACTTGATGACGCAATTGAATAATGACTTGACATGGAGGTGCTCATGATAATGTTTTTAAGGCTTTGTATAATTTGTATATTTTTATAATGTTTTAACAGTATTTTATGATTGTTTTATTTGTTGCCAATTGTGAACTGCTCCGAGTTGCCTCTGGGCTGAGAGGGGTGGAATATAAATGTAATAAATAAATAAATAGTAAATAATAAATAAACAAAGGGTCATACAGCTTCTGTTTAAAAGCCTCCATGGTAGTCCTGGCTCAATACCAACATTGTGAAACTACTCAATGTTATTTCCCACATGTGCATTTACAAAGATATAAGTCCCCCATATTGAATTCCACACATAACACTATGTAACATGATTTTTCCCCTGGGTTATAAATGTCATTTCCAAATTGGTGTCACACCCCAGCCTGTCCCAGGCCCTCAGCAAGACCAACACCATGTTAAATCTCAAGCCTCAAAGAGGCCTGCAAAGTCTAAAGGCAAGGTGCTTCAGGAGCCTCTAGTTCATCCAGTGTTCAAGGACAGAAGCAAGTCAGCTCCAGCTCGGGCCGATAAGGACCGAGGGAAAGGAGGAGACTGGTTAACTCCTGTCTGTCCAGGTGCCAGTGTTTATGAGTTGACATACCATTCCGATGCGGGAGTCTTGAGAAAGCCCAGCTGGGAGCCTACTCATGAGAACCAGTTTCGACGCACCTATGCATCATAACGATCAAAGCCGGTGAGGCCTATTTAAGTTAGGTCTGGAAGATGTTTGGCATCTTTCGCCAAAGTTCAGTTCAAGCCAAGCCTTCATGGAACTCTGCCTGGGCCATTGGGCCTTCTAGCCTTTGGACTCTGTTTGCCAAGTCTTTGTGCTAAGAACCTATCCATGGGTTAGCCCATTGGGGCATTAAGACTCTTTTTATCTTTTTACTCTGTTTTGCAGTTTGGACTATTGCTCTGCAATACCCTGATGCTTGGAAGCATCTTTGGACAATATTTCTCTCTACTTTACTCTATCCATTTATTCTAAATAAAGCATTTAACCACGGCTGGTCTCAAGTGGTTTACTGAGGGGTCCTTCAGGTCTACGGTACAACAATTGGTTCTATCATAAAATATGGGAAACATTTATTAAACTTTGTTCTGCTCAGCTGCAGGCAAGTACGTGCACTTGGTTTAACAGGAGGTTGAAGAGGTAGCACTTGGGGATTTGGGCCAAGTGTTGAGGAGGAAAGAGAAGGTGAGGAAGACATCCTACAAGTCCTTAACTTTCAAGATCTGTGAAGGGGAAAAGAAGGAAAAAGAAGGTCATATAGAATCACAGCAAAAGTGCTGAGTAATCAGACCTCACCCTAGGAACATCTATGCTGGGAACTCAGGGCTATACATTAGCAGTGAAGCCAGAAGTCAGCACTGGCAGCAACCGACCTACTTGGTGCATTTATGTTCCAGTCTTCATGCTACAGCTCCAATGTTGGTTTTGCACCACACTTCTTACCAAGGCTTTTTGTATTGGGAGGGCCCTTACCATTATGGGCTCTGGAAGCATCAAAATACCAAAAGAAACTGAAGAATAAACAAATTCCCCACACAACTCTATTAGATGGGACCTTATACATCTGGAAAGATGAAACATATTGCCTTTTCCCCAGTTGCGTATCAGTAGCTGGTTGATCAGCAACTATTTGCAATGGAGCAGAGCGTCATCCAGCTGCCATAGTGCAGTTGAGAGACAAAGAAACATTGGGTATCTCTCTCCACAACATCTCAAAACCACACGTTGTCCAGAAAACAAGCACTTACACCATCACACCAAGAAAAGGTGCCAAGATGATTTCAGCCTACCATTGAACTTTGAATTTGGCTGCACCCAAATTGCATCATTTCTGTTCCTTGTTTATTTAATCGCAATGCAGTCAACGTATCATATTCAAATCTGTGGCAAATTTTGTGAAAAGAACACACTAGGAAAAGGAAATGTTCATCAGAATATTGGCTCAAGAGCACATCGCCCTTTCTATGAACTACTAACACCTGCTTTTGAAGCTTAAATATTAGGGCTGTTTGATCCCCAAAAAAGTTTCAAAACTCGTTTCAGATCTAGGGGGCGCTGGCGTTTTGTATCTGATAGACTTCCGCATATTTCCCTTAAAATTTCAAAATATTTTTGGCTGAATTCCAAAATTTCGGAATTACTTTTTAAATGGCGGACACGCATCTCTTTAACCCAGTTAGGACAGGGGGACGGGGAGGGAAGAAATCGGCACTGAGCAAAAGGAGGGGCCGAGATTCGGAGGAGATTTCCTCCTGTTCCTGAAGGCTCTCCCTCTGCTTGTGAGGGAGAGCCTGGGGAACAGGAGGAAATCTCGCCCCCTGGCTACTTCCAAAGCGTGATAGCTAATTGGCTGGAGGAAATCAGGTGGCTGCTTGGAAACCACCTGAGCGCAACCAGCCAATGACAGAAGTCTCCAGAGAAAGTGCGGAGGTGACATCCAACTCCCTTTCCGACAATGGTGGACGGAGCTTCGGTATAGCGACACCACATCCAGGTAACTTTACTTCTTCGAATACGGTAAAAAAATAAATATTTTCCAACACACTCCGAAATTCTGTTAGATTCCGACAAACCTACCCAGCCCTACTAAATATATACAGATCTCTATGTGTTTCTGCATCTTGAAATGCAGGGGTTTCTAGCTAGTGACTCAGCGTCCTGTGGTGCTTCTTTTCCTTCTTGAAAAGAAAAAAAGGCTCTCCCTCCTTGAACTGATTTAAATCATTTGCTACTACTGCTGACTTCGGCAGTTTGTTCCAGACCATATTTCAGCTACCCTTTGTGTAAAGCTGTTCAGTATGAATATATCGAAGTCCCTAAATTCTAGTGCACATATTGGAGTGGTTACAAAAGTAATTTTACTGTGGCTGGCAAACAGCCGAACTCCTGTCCTCTATTTCCTCTCTCTCCTTCTTCAGTCTACACACACACACACACACACACACACACACTTCAAGTGTAATAGTTAATTTTTTGGCATGACAAACAAGGGTGCCATAAAGAAAAAGGGTTCCTGCCCAAGTATTTCAATAGATACTGAATGTGAGGATGTCATAGACTCCTAGGAAAATACTGTATTTACTTCAATCTAATGCTCACCTTTTTTGACTAAATTACCTCCCCAAAATCAGGGTGCACATTAGATTTGCATAATATGGTAAATACTTTTTGGGGTTTCAGGATTTTGAAAATGAGGTGCACATTAGATTCGACAGCACATTAGACTCGAGTAAATATGGTAATAGTCTTTTCTATCAAACTCAAGCAGTACCTGTAAAATAGGTAACTCCCCTAGCAGCTGAAGTCTTCACCTAGCAGCTGGATGTGACATAAATAACTGTTGTTGTTTACCTGCTTCTCTCAGTTGAAGCAAGAAACAACAACATAACACATTGAATCATACAATTGTAGATTTGGAAAAGACTACAAGAACCATCCAGTTCAGCCCCTACCATGAAGCACTATACTATTAAAGCACTCTTGACAAATGGCCACCCAGGCTGGATCTACACTGCCATAAAATCCAGGTTAACAAAGCAGATTATCTTAGTTGAACTGGAGCCTTAGGTGTCTACATGGCAGTATAAAATCCAGATTATCTGATGTGAACTGGATTATACGGCAGTGTAGACTCAGATAATCCAGTTCAAAGCAGATCATGTGGATTATCCACTTTACTATTCTAGATCAGTGTTCCCCAACCGCTGTGCTGCGGCACACTACTGTTCTGTGACGGATCATCTGGTGTGCTGTGAAAACGTCTCCCCCCTTTCTTCCCCCTTCTGCCTGCTGCTGCTTGGGGGAGGAGGAGGAGGAGGAAGAGCTGGGTGGCGGTGGCGAAGAAGAAGGAGCTGGGGCGCTGCCTCCTTCTGCCATTTCCCCTCCGTGCGCCAGCCAGCCGGCCCATCCCAGCTGCCAGGGAGGGCCTGGGCACCTCGGGGAGCCTCGGAAGAAAGGCTCCCTGCAGAGCCCAGGCCCTGCCTGGGAGCCGAGTTTGGTCATCTCGCATCTTCCGTTGAGCCCCGGTGGCAGACGTGAGCCGGCCAAACCCGGCCCCCAGACAGGGCCTGTTCCCCAGGCTCTCCCACCGCTTGTGAGGGAGACTTGGGGAAATGGAGGAAATCTTGGGCCATGGCTGCTTCCAAACCGCGGCTGGGCTTGGTGGAGCCACGAACTGGGAGAAAGGCTCCCTGCAAAGGAAAACCCTGCAAGGAAACTGGGGAAACGGAGGAGATGCATCTCAAGCCCTGTTTTTCTATGTTCTTCCTCGTGTTGTGAACCGCCCCGAGCCCACCGGGAGTGGCGGCATAGAAACCGAGTGAAATAAATAAATAAATAAATAAAAGATGCATCTCCTCCGTTTCCCCAGGTCTCCCTCCACTTGTGAGGGAGACCTGGGGAAATGGAGCAAATCACGGGCCCTGGCTGCTTCCAAACCGCGGTTTGGAAGCAGCCAGGGCTCGAGATGCATCTCCTCCATTTCCTTGCAGGGAGCCTTTCTCCCGGTTTGTGGCTCCACCAAGCCCAGCGGAGCCACAAACCGGGAGAACGGCTCCCCGCAGGGCCCCTCCCCTCCCTCCTCCCCCCTCCTCTTCGGTGTGCGTGAAACCGCTCTCAGCCTCCCTCCGGCTCCCTGTCTATTTTCGCCAAACTCCATCTGTGTTCACTTTTGGGCATATTGAGTATTCATGCCAAGTTTGGTCCTGATCCAACATTGTTTGAGTGCAGAGTGCTCTCTGGATGTAGGTGAACTACAACTCCAAAACTCAAGGTCGGTTAACTCTATGTATTACTGTGTTAGAGTGTCATTTTGTGTCATTTTGTTTGGTGGTGTGCCCCAGGATTTTTTAAATGTTAAAAGTGTGCCTCAGCTCAAAAAAGGTTGGGAAACACTGTTCTAGATAATATGGCAGTGTAGAATTCAAAAGACAGATTGCATCAACTCCATAGAGGAAGTACAGACTAACAGAGGAGTGTCTAGTCTCAGACTGAAACGACAAGTCTCACACGTGTATCCTTAGGCATACATATACATCAAGTGTTGAGTGGCAGCATTGTACAACTGAAGCCAGACCCTATATTTACATACTGATGAATATATTTGCTCTACGTTGAACAAAAAGTGTTGAACACATTCCATATAAGAACTTATACATGTGCAAGATGCCAACATATTTCAGCTTAAGTGTACAATTGGAGCCAGTGGCTTCATATTCTTTTTTGAAGACTTCTGTTTGGAGGGGGGGGGGGGGGGTGATATTCCAAACCCCCTTTAACGGTTTAGTATGTGGCAATGAACATACTAAAAACATACTCCTCTTGAGTTAGGGGTGTTTCTAACCTCTCCCACATTCTTGTTTGCCATCCATTTAACTCTGTAAGATGAGCAATCTCTTGCACAGGTGCCATAATTTAATTAAGTTATCCTGTTTTGTTACCCATTTATCTTACCACCTACTCTTTCCCTTCTGCTAGTTTATAGAGAAGAGTCAAGTAATAATCCCAGCTGGAGGGAAGGAATGTTTAACATAACGTAAGTTATCTATTCCAAAGTCGTTTTTTGCGCAGAAAGGGTGAGAAAAGGAGGCTCTGGAAAGGACCAGGCATGAAGGCCACAGACTTGTGGCCATGTTGCTCTCTCTGACCGATGCTCTCTTCCTGCACCAGGTGTTTCTGTCCATTGAAAGGCAAAGAAAGCAAACTAAACCTGAATGCCATCCCAAAGCAACCCTCTAACTGTCTGCTGTGGGACCAGTGAGACGTGTCACTGACAGCTTCTCCCCTGGAACTTCACCTGTTTGTGCATCCAAAGTGGCAGCAGTGGCAAGTAACATCTAGGGACTACGTGGAACAGATTCAGGACGTTTCCTGCTAAGCGACCCCACACCAATGGAAGATGTGTTCTATTAAGGAGCACTATGTTAGACTGCATGTAATGGACTGAACCCGTTTCCATGTACCAGCAAGGGTAAATCTACTGAATGAATCTGTGAATGATAAATCAATGCTTACAGTCATTGATTGAATGGATTGACTCCGGTGGCGAGTATTGGCTGGAATGTACGATCACATTTGAATGCAGAATTTAGGCCCTTTCTACACTGCCAGATAAAATCCAGATTATTGGCTTTGAACTGGATTATATGTCAGTGTAGACTCAGATAATCCAGTTCAAAGCAGATAATATGGATTATGGTAATATCTAAGGGGCCCTTGGTGATGAAGCGGGTTAAATTGCTGAGCTGCTGGATTTGCTGACCAAAAGGTTGGCGGTTTGAATCTGGGGAGCAGAGTGAGCTCCGACTGTTAGTCCCAGCTTCTACCAAACTAGCAGTTCAAAAACATGCAAATGTGAGTAGATCAATAGGTACCACTTCTGTGGGACGGTAATGGCGCTCCATGCAGTCACGCCAGTCACACGACCTTGGAGATGTCTATGGACAATGCCTGCTCTTTGGCTTAGAAATGGAGATGAGAATCACCCCCAGAGTCAGACATAACTAGACTTAATGTCAGGGGAAAACCTTTACCTTAATATCTAAGGGCACATATAGTGGGTTAGATACCAATTTAAAGGCCAAATCTCAATGTAATGGAATCATGGGAGTTTTAGCCTTTAGCCTTATTTACCAAAAAGTGATGGTGCCTCATTAAACTGCAAATCTACACAATTGAGCCATCACAGTAAAAACAGTGTCTAAACCACATTAATTCTATAGTGTAGATGAACCCATAGCCTCAGATTTTAGCCCCCAAACCCCAGGGCCTAGAACAATCTTGCTCTGATAGCACTAACTAAACCTATACATTTGATCTCTCAAAAGTGACCACTACACACTATCAGAAAGTTGGTGGTTCAAGTTGATTCTTTAGGACAGCATGCATAAATGGACAGAATATGTTCTCCTCTTTTCATTTGAGATCACTGCTACTAAATTATCCGCAATAACAATAATAAAAACCCTCATGTATTTCTTATGAGAAAAAAACCCATCTGCTACAGCCAGTTATTTATGCACCATCTATCTTAATATAAGCATGCATACATTAATATTAAAATTGTGTCACTCACATAGTGATTTATGACTGATCACATAGCTGTGTCATTCTTCCTCCGAGTAGCTCAGGCTGAGGTTTTATCTTTACCACAACCCTCCAAAGAAGCTTAGAGTAAAATACATTCATAGGTCTAGGCTGGATTGAGATTTGAAACCATATTTGATGATTCCGTTCTGAAAATGCTTTTCAGGCTGCTTCTGGAAACAGAGAGAAAAAGACAGCATAGTGTAGAGCTTTGATTTTGATCCTGAAAACATGGATTCAAATGCTTGCTTAGCATTGGGTGCAGCGCACACTCTCAGCTTCATTGTTTTCTCTAAGCAAGTCTTGCCGAGAATATCCTGTCAACACCTTGAAGGCACACAACAACTGGAAAGAGAATGGAAAGGCTGGTGCAGAATTTGGAAAGGTCTGCACTCTCAAATGAAGATACGACATCTCTTGTGTATAGGCCTTTCATGGAAATTTAATTCAGTGGCCAAGTTGACTGGAGGATTCGACTAGTCATCATCCAAAAAAATCAAAGTTTCCAAGCCATAGCTTATATAGTGCCACTGTGTTCATTTCTGAGCTTCACTCCCCCCAAAAAGTTTCAGAAATTAGACTAGGGGTCCTTCCACACGACACAGTTATCACTCTATGTCTCAGTGGTTTTATCCTACAGAATCACTGGTGAGCAGTTTAGAAAAGAGTACATCAAATCCTCAGACAGACAGTTCTAACGTCTCTCCAAATCCCATAGTCCGTTGTCACAGTAAAGTGGAATCAGTGTGCATAAGGAGGCTGGATCGGAGCCCCCGGTGGCGCAATGGGTTAAACCCTTGTGCCGCTAAACTAACACAAAGGCACTATTTCAGTATCAAAAATATATATTCATTTGAATGATAAGGCACTCGTAATCGACGAGTGTTTCAAATAAAGAGTTCAAATAGTCAAGTCCTCAGTCCTATAAGGCACGATCCATATTTCGATTGGACAGAAAGGGAAGAAGAATCATTCCCCGGGTGTAGATGTTTACCAAAGACCAACAAGCTGGTGATACCAGAAGCTTTTGGGCCGCATTGTTTTCGTTTCGCTCTCTTTATCAAGGCCTCACATATTTATACCGTAAGTCCATATCGAATGGAGGTTTTCTCAAGCCTAACCTCACTGTGGTCACCCCGCTCTTGCAGTGAGGTTAGGCTTGAGAAAACCTCCATTCAATATGGATCGTGCCTTATAAGACTGAGGACTTGAGTATTTGAACTCTTTATTTGAAAAACTCCGGGACCTTTTGCAGGCTTTGATGCCCTGTGGATTTATATAGCTAATGATTGGCTCCGGGTTATCCGAGATTCTACATTGAATGCTGTAATAATGCCACATGGCTGTATTTCGTCGATTACGATCGCAAGTATATGCACTTGGTTTGTGGATGTGTACTGTGTTGTCCTCTATGCCTTATCATTCAAATGCATATATATTTTTGGTACTGAAATAGTGCCTTTGTGTTAGCTTAGCATTTACGCAACCCTTGCTCGTATTTCAGTGACTAAACTCTTGTGCCAGCAGGACTGCTGACCAACAGGTCTACGGTTCGAATTTGGGGAGCGGGGTGAGCTCCCATCTCAGCTCTAGCTTGCCATGCAGGGACATGAGAAAAGCCTCTCACAGGATGGTAAAACATCAAACATCCAGACATGTCCTGAGCAACATCCTTGCAGGTGGCCCATTCTCTCACACCAGAAGTGATTTACAGTTTCTCAAGTCACTCCTGAAATGAAAAAGGAGGCTGGATTCAGACCACAGCCCTTGGGTTTGACACATGTGGCTTAAATAATCCTATGAGTTTCCATGATTTCATGGAGCTCTTATCTCCAGGGATTTGGTGTGTGTGTGTGTGTTTTAAATTATATTTTAGCTGTATTTTATCCCAACACACACAGCACTATTCAACTGTTTGTTTGTTTTCACATTTTTGTGTTTGCTTTGTTGCATGGTTCAAGTCACTTCTGGTTGCCTCTGGTGTGAGAGAATCAGCTGTCTATAAAGACATTGCCCAGGGGAAAGCCAGATGTGTTGCCATTCTCTGGGGAGGCTTCTTTCATGTCCCTCTAACTGGCACAACGTGGGGAATCACAACTAGACACAGTGGTGACATCTGCCCTTGTGCTTTACTATTCTGCTACTGAGTATGCATGCCCAATGTGGAATGCTAAAAAAAGTGGATATGGCTCGTAATGCAACATGACGCATTATCACAGGATGTCTACGCCCTAAACCACTGGAGAAATTATACTGTTTAGCCAGTATTGCACCATCTGACATCTGCCGGGAAGTAGCAGCCAATCATGAAAGGACCAAGGCAGTGACATCTCCACCCCATCCTCTGTTCAGATATCAGCCAGCACACCAATGCCTTAAATCAAGAAATAGTTTTCAAAGATCTACAGAGATACTTGCAGGAACACCTCAATAAGCAGGAATCCAAAAGTGGCAGCCGAAACCTGGAACCTCACTCTATGGCTGATACCAAATGAGAGACTCCCCCCTGGGTACACAGAAGACTGGGCAACTTGGAAGGCACTGAACAGACTGCCCTCTGGCATTGCGAGGTGCAGAGCCAACCTTAAGAAATGGGGCCACAAAGTGGATTCCATGGCATGTGAGTGTGGAGAAGAGCAAACCACAGACCACCTATTACAATGCAACCTCAGCTCTGCCATATGCATAATGGGGGGCCTACTTATAGCAACAACAGAGGCACTCCAAGTGGCCAGCTACTAGTCAAAAGACATTTAATAAAATGTCAGTTTTTTAAATTTTGGGGTTTTAAAAAATATATTACAATTGGTAGCACAATGCGTTAAACCACTGAGCTGCTGAACCTGTTGATTAAAAAGTCACAAATTCAAATCCAGGAAGTGGGGTGAGCTCCCGCTGTTAGGCCCAGCTTCTGCCAACATAGCCGTTCAAAAACATGTAAATGTGAGTAGATCAATATGTACCACTCTGGCGGGAAGGTAACGGCGCTCCATGCAATCATGCCAACCACATGACCTTGGAGGTGTCTATGGACAACGCCGGCTCTTTGGCTTAGAAATGGAGATGAGCACCAACTCCCAGAGTCGGACATGACTGGACTTAATGTCAGGGGAAAATCTTTACCTTAACCTATTACAATTGTACCCTTGGTTTGTTTCTGATAGGATAAATAAATGTTGCTTTGTTTTAATTTGACCAAAGTGTGTGATTATTTGCCACCTTAAGTCCCCTCAGGGAGAAAGCCAGGATATAAATTGAGCAAACAAACAAATAAAACAAGTCAAAATATCACAACTTAGCTCATGTGGAATACTGTCCCTTGCTCTCCCCCCCCCCCCCCGCTCCCACAGTGACAAGCTATGAGCACATTAACCAATATTTGTGTCAACTACTGCAGCCAAATAAGACAAAAAAGAAGAAAAGGTAAGTGACGCGCTGTAATATGAAACATTGTCATTACATTTAATGCCTTCCTAACAAAGACTATTGCGTTTATCGTAATGAATAAATTCCATTTTAACACCTATCAGATGCTTGACTTTATTTTTCTGCATAAAATAAATATGGCTGAAGTATAAGATTATGACTTCCGCATTATTTTGTAGAACCATTTAATTTAAATGGAGATTCTCTCTCGCCTAATACCATAAAAGCAGGCGAGAGAGCAAAGAACAATCAAATTCACCACGCAACAGTAGCCCCCCGTGGTAAACGGAAGACGCCATAGGTGGACGTTGTCATCAAACCGCTGTGTTTTATCACTGTTTAATGATTTGTTGCACTATTTATAGGATAAACAATAAATCTAACATGATTCATCATATTACCCAATAAATCATAGGACAAATCATTAAGCAGCATGATAAAAATCAAGTGTTTTAGAAATAAGTTAATCTAGGATGCCAATGTGTAAACTAAACAGTTGCTTAAAAACCCTATTTGCTAATCACTTTTACATAAAGGAAGATTGATGATTATGTAGATTAAATGTGTACTTATTCCTATAACCAGCTGATAATCACATGTTCCTTGCCTGTCTGCTTTGAAAAGAATAACAAAAAAAATCAAAGCTCAAAACGCTTGAAATGAAAAGAGAGTCATTTTGCCTTCCACAAATGCCGTTCTTCCGGATGGAAGGTAAATAAATGGTTAATTAATTGTCTGGCAATGTGGGTGATGTTTTCGCTATACGTTCCACAATATCGTAATTAACACTTTCATTAAGGCCTTGTGGCTGGTCCCGATGCCGCTTCGTTCCTTGCTTCATTCCTCAATCCAAATATAACCCCGCACCCTTTTTCTCATTTGTGACAAGTGTGTTTATAGCTTCTCTGCCCATAGAGCTGTGTGGCACTTTGAATTATACTCAAGGGTATTTGGGCATCACGTCACATTTGCGTGCTCAATATCATACATGACTAGCTGCGTTCAAGCCGGGGCCCTTAATGTACATTCTACAGATGGACTACCCTCTGAATGCTTAGCTAGATATTAAGTTAAATCTTTTTGGAGTCAAGGTTGTTTCTCATCAGTAATACAAACATATTGGTTCCTTTAAAAGGACAAATACACAGAGAGCCAAAGGAAAGAAAGGGGCTCCGGGTTGGAAATGGAAGGGAATCGTTTTAAATTTCAGTTTAGCCTTTTAAATTTCAAAAATCTCTTCTTGAGGAATTATCTTAAGTATATGGCTTTGTTTCATTCGATTCAAAGGGAAAGTAATGGAAAGTAATGGAACAGCCTTGGACAGAGAAATGTTTAGAGGAGAGGGAGTCTCTCCATTAAAATGCATTTTGTATGTATATAAAAATGAGCAAAGCTCATTCCTTCTGTGCTACTCAATTTTGTATGAAAATGCAACAAAGCTGACACATGAAAATGGTATATATATATAGTTGCTTATTTATTTTCTTTTTTCTTGAGAAAAATAATGTTAACATTTGTATGCTTCTACCTATCTGCAGCCAGGAAATCAGAAAACATTTCCTTCTTGGGAGGAGAGCAATGACCAATCTCGATAAAATAGTGAAGAGTAGAGACATCACACTGGCAATGAAGATCCGCATAGTTAAAGCAATGGTTTTCCCCATAGTAACCTATGGATGCAAGAGCTGGCCCATAGGAAAGGCTGAGCGAAGGAATAATAATAATAATAATAATCTTTATTTATAAGCCGCTTCCCTCTCCCCAAAGGGGACTCGGAGTGGCTTACATGGGGCCATGCCCAAACCACAAATCACATAATATCAAACATCAAAAACAATAAACACAATAAAACAGTAAGGAAGGAAGATAGATGCTTTTGAACTGTGGTGTTGGAGGAAAATTCTGAGAGTCCCCTGGACCACGAGAAGATCCAACCAGTCCATACTCCAGGAAATAATGCCTGACTGCTCATTGGGGGGAAGGATATTAAAGGCAAAGATGAAGCACTGTGGCCACATAATAAGAAGACAGGAAAGCTTGGAGAAGACAATGATGCTGGGGGGAAATGGAAGGGAAAAGGAAGAGGGGCCAACCAAGGGCAAGATGGATGGATGGTATCCTTGAAGTGACTGACTTGACCTTGAAGGAGCTGGGGGTGGCCACGGTTGACAGGGAGCTCTGGGGTGGGCTGGTCCAGAAGGTCACAAAGAGTCAGAAGTGACTGAACAACTAAACAATAACAAAACCTATCTATTTCCCTATCACCTTGAGGCTTTGTGATACACACTGCATCCTCTTTTGATAAGGCTAATCTTGCAGTTCCTTCCTACCCAAGAATATGTTGGGGTAAGAAAAAAAGGCATTCATAACATAGAATGGGTGGTGAATGATGTTTTCCTGGTCAAGAGGACTCCAGAAAGCCAATGCCTCCAAACCACATAAGAGAGAAAGGAATAATTTCAGGAAAAGGGGCAAGATAGAGATGCAGGAGATATTTTTTTTAAAAAAAACATTCCTTGGAGAAAAGACATTCAAACAAAAGAGAGAAAATAGAAACAGATAGATTTCTATGCATGCAAAGATTAAAAAGCATTTATTATTGATTGTATTTAAATCAATATTCAGGTATTCCCATCATCCTGGACCCTTGCCTGCAGTGGTGGGGTTTAATGATCTAGGGGAAATGTTGTGCAGCCCATGAAGCACCAGATATGTTCTGCATTCATAGAATCATAGAACAATAGAGTTAGAAGAGACCACATGGGCCTTGTAGTCCAACGCTCTGTCATGTCCATTCTAGTCAATTTCCTCAGCAAGGACTTACCCATTCTTAGGGAATACTATGCATTCGGCTTGTGCAATTCATTTTTGGTATCCAAATTTCATTGGGTAGCCAGATCCATTTTCAGGAGCCTCCAAAAATTGGCTAATGAAAAATATGTTTTTTGCTAGGCAGCAGAAAGATCCGGGAAGATCTAGCCCATTGGTGAACTTACGAGGCTCCCCTTTCCGTTCCTGGGACACTTTCCTTTCTTCCTTTCAAGGGAGTCTGGGTTTGATCAATGGGATTAGGGAAGCATTTACCACATGCACCTGAATAGAAGGGAAGAAGTTGTGCATGGCAGCCATGTGGGCCATTTCAGGTTTAAAAAAACATGGTTAGCCAAACAAGTCGGATTGAATGAAGGGAACCAACCAAACCAAATATGTGCACAAGCATACTATGCATCCCCTCCTCATTTCACAAAACTTCTTGATTTTGTGAATGTCATCCAATAAGGGTAGTTTCAGTACAGATTTGCAATACCTGGGTGGAACTGTTGGTTTGACTTGGTTTCATGCAGAGTGTAACACTGTCTTATGCATCTGAGAGGTCTTTTGTACACAGAGAGACCCTGAAACTTTGTATTCAGAGTTGGAAAGGGGAAATGCAATGGTTAATGTTTTACAAGTGTCAGAATAAGGTTGAGATGTGTTTGAGGTGCGTAAATGAAGTAAATTTCTATGTCACAATGATCAGACAGACAGCCGACAGTCCTGCAGAGACTACCTAAGGAGATTTGAGATGTCATCGTATACTTTTAAGCTATTACAAAGAATCAATAACAGCCAGCGTAGGCACTTGAAATGAATATCATATTTAAACCTAATTAAAGTTTATCTTTGCATGGCTCCTGCCTAGCTTTCACCAAGGATAATTTTGTCTGCCAGGCAAGATCCTCCAGCACACATTCAGCACAACGTCACTGAGCAAATCCTCTACTGACTCCTCACCTCCAACTAGTCCTCAGATAACAGCTCTTCATGTTGCTTGGATTTTAATTTTACAAAGTCATCAGCTAAAGTAAGCCCCTTCCACTCCCTCTTGGAAAACTAAAGTGATTGTCAGCTTTTCAGCTTTTCTTACCCTGGACCTTTATGTTCTGTTTAGAGTGTCACACTCCAGGGTGGGTTTTTTCCTCTCTCTGGTACATATGTCTGTGATAGAGACAAAATAGACCAGCATTTCCGAGAGTTATAGTTTCCTCTTTTTACAACAACTGGCATCCTATGGGTGACACATACAAGTCCAATTCAGAAGTATATGTGGTCATGGCAGGAAGAGGGATTTGCTATCCCATCCACTCAATGACCACTCCTTATGGAATAATTTATTGGACTTAGAAATGGTGTGTGTGTGAATCAATTAGTATCCTGTGTTCCTCTAACAAGATGGAGAATAACCATGTCATCATGCAGATTCTCTGTAGGATCCTGGGAGATGACTTCACCTTCATTCATCCAGCTGTAGGGCATAGCTAGATACCTTTTGGCTGTCTATCTCAGGGCTGTCCAACTGGTGCCCCCGGGGCCGTACATGGCCCCCCAGCCTGTTGGACATGGCCCCCGCTATGCCCCCGGCTGCCATTTTTAAATTTTTTGTAAAAAAGAAATTTAAATTTTTTTAAAAAAAATGGCGGCCGCGGGGGGGGGAGGTGGGGCAGGGAGGAGGAAGTGAGCCAGCTCCTCCTCCCTGCACCGCCCCCTCCATCCCTCTCTCCATGCCACCGCTGCGAGATCGCAGGGGCGGGGGAGAGGGAAGGGAGGAGGAGGAGGCGGGGCAGGGAGAAGGAAGGGAGCCAGCTCCTCCTCCCTGCACTGCCCTCTTCTTCCCTCTCGCCAGCGCCGATGCAAACCGGTTTGCATCGGCGCCGGTGAGAGAGGGACAAGGGGCGGTGCAGGAGGAGGAGCCAGGGAGGGAGGAGGCGTGCCTAAAGAAGAGGAAGGCAAGTGCTTGCCTTCCTCCTCTTTAGGCCTGCCTTCTCCGTTCTGTCTCTTCTACTGGCGCCCTGATCGGTGTGCCGGTGGGAGAGGCAGAACAGAGGAGGAGGCGTGCCTAAAGAGAAGGAAGGCAAGCGCTTGCCTTCCTCCTCTTTAGGCCTGCCTTCTCCATTCTGTCTCTCCCTACCGCGCCCTGATCGGTGCGCCGGTGGGAGAGGCAGAACAGGAGGAGGCGTGCCTAAAGAAAAAGGAAGGCAAACACTTGCCTTCCTCCTCCTCTTAGCCTGATCGGTGCGCCGGTGGGAGAGGCAGAACAGAGGAGGAGGCGTGCCTAAAGAGAAGGAAGGCAAGTGCTTGCCTTCCTCACCGCACCGGCCCTGATCGGTGCGCCGGTGGGAGAGGCAGAACAGAGGAGGAGGCTGGCGTGACACTTTAGGAGGGAGGGAGAAGCCATGGAGGGCTCCCCTTCGCTTTGCCTTCCCTCCTAAAGGGTCACGCCAGCCTCAGAAGCGAAATCGCCGCTTCTGAGGCTGGCGTGACACTTTAGGAGGAGGGGCCGGGGGCGTGGGCGGGGCGGCCCCCAGGTCTTCAGTGACTGGAAGTCCGGCCCTGGGTCCAGTAGAAGTTGGACAGCACTGGTCTATCACATTCTTCAGGTATCTCAATGAGCATGAAGGTGATTGGGGTGCACATAAGGAAAGCAAGTTCTCCATGCAGGGAGATGGAGACGAAATTGGGATGGAATTCTATCTGTTAGAAAATTTTGGTGCAGCAGATCTCTTGTAGAAGATGAAGAGATCCATCGACTTCTTTTCTTAGTTTTGACTCCTGAACTATATAACACGATATTTTGTTTTGGAGGTATAAATGTCATTTCCCAATTGGTTGTATCGTAAAAACATAGGAAAAGTTTATTAAACTTCACAAAACTATAAGATCTGGCTAAACTGTGGCAAATAGTGTGCTTTTGGCTTCAATTTCTTTTGTTTTCTTTGTAATAACACTATGTAACACAATTTTTTGTTTACTAAAGTTTACTAAACTGCAATAGGAGGGAAATCCTGCAGCAAATTTGCTCTAGTTTTTAAGGAATATCTCATCAAGTCTCAAACAATTCAACCAAGTTCGTGGGAGCCACAAAAACAATGAAGCTTCTGGAGTAGAAAAACTCCTTTCAAAGTAGATACCTCCCAATGAAACAGGAAATAACACTTTCAAAGAAGGAACAGAACTTTTTTGTTACAGAGTGTAATCTCTTCCATGCCCATTCTACATTGCCAGATAAATTCCAGATTATCTTTTCTGAAATGGATTATATGGCAGTGTAGACTCATATAATCCAATTCAAATCAGATAATCTTGATTATATGGGAGTGTAGAAGGGGCCCCAGAGGATGAAGAGATCCATACACTTATTTTCTTAGCTTTGACTCCTGAACTATGTGATGCCATCGTGGCACCTTTTGGAAATGGACTCCAATCATGTAGACTTCTCTACATGTTTGGAGTCCAGAAAATAAGGAAGTTATTCCTGGACTATAACTTTCAGAATCCCCTAACCAACCACCAATATGATCAGGAGTCATTGTAGCTAGGAGATGTTTGTGAACCAAACAGTAACCTTTTCAAGTTTTGTCAAGGGGCTGCACTTTCTGCATGTGTGACCTGCAGATGTTTGAGGATGTTCACAGAGCGTGTCCAATATGTACAGCTAAGAGGCCATATGATACTGTCACTAGTAGTGGATGAATCTGTTGGTTTCTTTCCCTTTAAAAAAATTAAAATCTTTCAGGTTTTCACCATACCATTAAAGAAGAAAAACTTGGATTTTGAGAAGTTCTTATCAAAGAAGAAATTGAATAAATGAATGTTTGGGAACACTGTTTCTGCAGTCCTGTTGCTTCACCATGTCACAGATAAGCTTTCTCCAGTGTTGTGCACAAAGTTAAGGAAGGGAGTCAAAATCTGCTACCTGCAAAACAATGTATTTATCTAATATAGGCAGGCAGTCCCATGTTACGAACAAGAGAGGTTATAAACACCCCTATGGTGTTTGCAGTATGTGCCTCTATTCAGGAGATTTCACCTTACTTTCTCCTCTTGTGAGAATTAGATTTTGGAAAATTGGGTTTGTTGTGGAAACCAGGATTGGTGAGAAAGTTTCAATGGAGACACCTTTTCTCAATGATAATAACTCTTCCAGGAGTTCATTCCCCTTCCAAAGGGAAGAGTTCTCTCACTGCCTGTTGTCTCATCTCCATCCTTAACTATGAGTCATTTGTAAGTCAGATGTTTGTAACCCGGGAACATCCTCTCCAGTGCCTTCCTGCCTGGCTATATTCCACAAACCTCTGAAAATCAGAAGTGCCTTATCCTCTTGAGCAGCCTTGCTTTCGCCTGCCCACCCTCGAAGTAAAACATTTTTGACAAGCAGCTCATCTCTAGCCATTTCCCACAGCTTTTCTTTTCATTTGCATCCTCATTAGAATAATGTGATTTTTTTTTCAAAACAGGCTGTGGGAAAGGAAGAAAGAGGAGGGGGAGCATGCTCGCCATGCCGTCCAAACACTGAACCCCCCCGCATCCGAGGTGATAATCCAAGCCGAGCTGACAGCAGATAGAACGCGAGATCCATGATTGGCAATTTAAGCAACGCCAAGTGAAATATGAGCAGCAACATCATCTCACAAGTCACTGAAACAAAGGGACTGAACCTTTTTCAGGTTAACTTAATATGGACTAGAAGGAAACAGGAACAGACACTTTTGAGAAAAATGTAAGCGCACAGAGTTTTGTCTCAGAGCTGTAACCACTGTGGGTGCTTTCTCAGGAGCAGATCAAGACATGTGCCGCCTGTGATTTTGTTGAAGAAAGCATATAGTTTGGCTCATTCATCGACAGTATATTTTATTGCCACAATAATACCAAGTTGAAAGGGACCATGATCAGTTGAGGGAAAGGCCTTCTCTGTGATGGCACCCATCCTTTGCAACTCCCTCCCCAGGAAGGATAGCATGGCTGCTTATTTGTGACCCTTTGGGCATCAGGTTCAGATGTTTTTTCTCTAGCAAGCTTCTAGGATTTTTTTAGAAAAGTACTTTTAATTGTGTTTTACCATTGTTAATCTTTGTTTTGAAGTAGTTTTCATTTTGTTATTTCATACTGTTTTAACCATTATAATACTTTTGATTACCATGCATTTTATTGTAAATTCTGCCTTTTTATAAGCCACTTTGAGCCACAAACTTGGGAGAAAAGCAGGATCCAAATGACGCTTTTAATTATTCTACAGATTGGCATTGTCATTTAAATTTATATGACTAGACAGTTTCCATAATACAGGAGTTTAAGCACCTTCTACAGTATACATAAATATATGCAAACAGGTTACCTGAGCAGGAAAGTGTTTTTTCTGTGGAAAAAATGCTTTTTGCTTTGAAAATCATGTTTTTTTCCAAATGTGAATGTGTTCTGCACAGAAAACATATTTTTGCACAGAAAAAGGTTTCTTCTTTGCAGAACAACTCTTCCACAACACTTCAAGAATGTTGAATACCAGGAAACTGAGCAAAATTCCACACTTGTCTGTTATTCTTCCCAAAAGATGTTTCTGACCACCAGAAAACCCCTTTCTTGACCTTGGAAGGAATTATTATGAATATTCCACTTTTCTTTGCAAGGCAGAAAAACCACATATGAGTGTGGACTCAGAGAACCCAGTTCAAAGCAAATATTGTGGGATTTTCTGCCTTGATATTCTGGGATATTTATTTATTTATTTATTTCCAGCATTTTACCCCGCTCTTCTCAACCCCCGAGGGGGGACTCAGAGCGGCTTACAAAAAGGCACAATTCGATGCCCACACAGTAAAACACAATATAAAACCGCAGAAACATTCAACATTAAAATACATTAAAATACAGTTATGTTAAGCATCATACGCATTCAATTAAGTTAAAAACAGTGTTCCATCCAAAAAAAGCATTGAGCCCCATTCATCAACTTTCTATTAAAATCCAATCTAAAATGCTGCCTTGTGCTAGTGTGCAAATGCCTGGTCCCATAGCCAGGATTTTACTTTTTTCCTGAATGCCAGGAGGGATGGAATTGATCGTATGTTGCTGGGAAGCGCGTTCCACAGATGGGGAGCCACCACCGAGAAGGCCCTGTCCCTCGGCCCCACCAACCGCATTTGAGAAGTTGGCGGGAGCGAGAGCAGGGCCTCCCCAGCTGATCTTAAATTACGAGGTGGGACGTAGCGGCAGATGCGTTCAGACAAGTAAGCTGGGTGAGAGCTGTACAGAGCTTTAAAGGTAAAAACCAGCACTTTGAATTGAGCTCGGAAGTGGACAGGCAGCCAGTGGAGCTGACACAACAGGGGGGTGGTATGCTCCCTGTATGTAGCTCCAGTTAGTAATCTGGCTGCCGCCCGTTGGACTAGTTGTAATTTCCGAACTGTCTTCAAAGGCAGCCCCATGTAGAGTGCGTTGCAGTAATCTATTCGGGATGTGACCAGAGCGTGGACGACCGTAGCCAGATCAGACTTCCCAGATATACGGCTGTGTGGAAGGGCCCCTGGTTAGACAACTTCATTCTAAGATTTTGTTTTCTGAAACAATAGCTCAACCCCAAATCTTTATTTATGGTCAGCAACCAATATAGACTCCTACCTTACAATCATCCTCCCATTTACATTAAAATAGTCTGTAAATTAAAATTTAACACAATTGTAAAGATACTTTTAAAACCCTACTCTGACTATAGGTTTTGAAAAGATAACCTAGAGACCTTAAACACCTCGTCCCATACTGTCTGTCTGAATAAAACAATAGCTGTTACTGATAACCATGGCATAGTGGCTTATTCCCAGGAATAAAATTTTAGTTTGCTGACCTGTTCAGAGAGAGCATACATAAGAGATATATCAGAAACGTTAGTGATTCAATTGCAGATCTTGGAAGAACTGAGTACTCAAAATCCTAGATCTGGATGGACATTTTTTTCTTGGTTTTGTTTTCTTCCATATATCAATTTTTAAATCTCAGATTGTAATGTGAACACATTTATATATTGTTTAATATTTTTCAACAAAAACACTCAACCTTATTTCAGAGTACAAAAAGAAGCCATAGGAATCCTGACTCAACACTGAGCCATTTGGTCTTGCCAGAACTGCTTGCTCCAGAAGAATCCTAAAGAGAATAACTCAATAGCATGTTTAAAGATCATCTGAAATATTTCTTTTGTACTGACTGTCAGTCCCCAAGCATGTTTTGAATGCTAGAGTACACCCTACACACTAGAAATTAGGAAGAAGACATATGTTTGAAAGCAGATAGTAGACATCAGTCCCTACTGAATTTGACTCATTGAAGTGATAGATATTGTTGTTGATTACCTATATGGAGAGCCAGGTACAGAGCTAGGAATCAACTAATTGTTTTTAATGAGCTATTTTGACAACTCATCACTTTTTTGCAGGACTGGATTTACTTTTTTCCCTGCAATGATCATGGCTGTAACAAATTACTCTTTACTGAAACAATAGCAGTTTGTCTGACTGTTATGTTTACTAGCTCAATTGTATATGAAATGGGAAGGAAAAGAGGAAGATTACTTGAGCTGCTGTCCCGCAGTGGTGAAAGATTACTTTGTTGATATGTTTTATATTTTCCCCAGAATGTCCAATGTGCAATATCTGATCTCACCACTTGGGGGAACTAGAGAGCATTGATTTATATTTTCTAATGGCGCAATAGCAGCAGTCATAGTAATTTGTTGGACTGCAGTAACAGTAGTAATTAATGACTTATTTAGCTATCAATGGGTTTCTTTTGAAATATAGCTTTCCAAGCTCTAAACCAGAGATTTCCAAATTGTGTGTCACAACATGCTAGTGTGTCAGATGCATGCCCGGATTACCCATAAGGCCAACGAGGCCATGGCCTAGGGATGCAAGCCGGGGGGAAGGGGCAGATCACGAACCAAAAAAACTGGTCTCTTTCCCCCTTTCTCATGCCCCTCCTCGCTCCTACTCCCGGCAAAGTCTCTGCTCCGTCTCACGCGCCCTATCTCTTGTGCACGCTCTCTCTCTCCCTCTCCCCCCCTCTCTCTCTCACGCGCGCTCTCTCTCATGCACGCCTTTGGAGCAAGTTTGCATCCGCTGCACTCTCCCCAAGCCTCCCGACTCCCGAGGAGACCTTCAGAGCACAGCGGAGCTTTCCAGCCAGTGGGAATGCATGGGGACCTTGGAGGTGGCGGAATGGTGTCTATTCGCCTTTCTCTTCTGCTCTGGAGGCACCATGGCGAAAGCCAGCCAAGTGTGGGTCTGAGTGGTGTGTATGTGTGTGTGTGTGTGGGGGGGGGTTGCGTAATTCCAAAGTGTGGCCCAGGGCGCAAAAAAGTGTTAATCCAGGCCTGATCAGTTGCAGCTTGTAGGTGTGTTCCGTGAACACAACAGAAGAAAAATCTTGGAAATGTATGTCATCTTACAAATCACACATTTATAAAAATATAAATGAAAGGTTTCCATGAGATGTGTTGTATCCCCAATGACACGTTTTATTATTGCAACTTATGTATGTTGCCTATCTCTTATAAAGAATTGGTTTAGCCTCCAAATTCTGAGATATTTATGATTCCCTCCCATATTTTAACAAGTGACTTAAGATATTTCTATTTTCTCTGGTGTTTTCGAATTCTCCTAGATTTTAATGCACTCTCTCTCATTCTGTTTTCTTGTCTTTTTTTCTCATGTACTTGTAAGCAGGAAGGGCATTGCCACTGTTAAGTGTACTTTTCATATCACAATGTTATTAGAACACAAGGTATACAGTACATGCATTCCCCAAGTTTGCAAAGTTACTGTTCAAAAGTAATTTGTTGCAGATATTGTCTAAGCTCCATCTCCCCCTCCCCAAAGTAGTTAATTGCCATTGTCAGCAACATTATCAAACGGTAATTCTCTAAAAGGTTTCCACAAGGTAAATAAAACAGATAATCTTGTTTCTTTGACAAAGAACCACTGAATATTGGAGGACTGTAGTACAAAACATATTCTCCTTCTACCCACCCACCTCTCCATCAATTTGACATTTGTAACAAAACACAAGGCAGCAGCAAGATGTACAGCATGAGCAAGCACTTGACTTGTGTGATATTATTCCTCCACCATTTAGTGGGACCACTAGGGATGCACTGTTTTAAATTATTCATTATCCCAGGAGGGGGGATGAATGCAACCAATTTTCTCCCCATTGCAACCCCTTCAATGAGCAAGCCAAGCAAACTCTTTGCCAAGCTCACCTATTTCTTGTCCTCTCATCCAATCTTGTGATCAGCCACAGGATAGGGAAGGCCATAGTTTCCCCCTGCAAACTCTTCTGTAGGACAATCTATATATATAAAGGAAGAGTCATCGTGGAACGACCGTCCCAAACAGAGAAACCTTACAACGCAGAGACACCAAACTTGCCAACAGAAATAGGCCTCAGACAAGGTAAGTTTGTAGCAAAGAAACAATCCCCCAAAAAACCTAAAAGGCCCCCAAAACAACAAGTAAAAAAACTACATTTCCCAGCATCCTCCGGGGCTGCCAACGACTCTCCCAGCCTCTACATTCTGATAACATGATTGGCTGCCAATAAGGGCGGATTTGCATAACTCCTGTACTGGCCAGCCAACATGAACATTCCGACCCATAATAAACTGTCAGAGGAGGATAAGGCAAAGGGCTGAGGCACAAACACAAACACCCATTTCACTTCCCACAGAAAATTTACACCCCTACAAATCACAGACCACGCCCAAAATTGACAGTAAGGCTTCATTAACTTAATTTCCCTGACTAGGCCTCACTTAATGGAATGCTGTTTACGCTCTGAATTGACAGTAAGGCTTCATTAACTTGATTCTCCCGACTAGCCCTCAGCTCATTGGACATTGTGTATGGCCTGAATTGACAGTAAGGCTTCATTAACTTGCTGTTCCTGACTAGGCCTCAGCTCATGGGACACTGTGTATGGCCTGAATTTACAGTAACCTACCTTGGCACACAGAGCCCCTATGACCCACGCTACATTATACTACAGTTTGGAGGAGGGTGGACCCTGGATTATGGGACTTGAAGTATCTCCATGGATAATGGGATTTGTAATACTTCAAAACCCATCATTCCCCACAGACCACTGTGGCCAAGAACCAAGACCGATAAAGACCAAACTTGGCAAACAATGCCCCCCATGACCCACACTCCATCTGACTGCAGATTAGAGGAGGACACACCATGGAAAATGGGATTTCAAGTACCTCCACTCACTTCCAAAGTACCCCACCCACACACGCATCAACCTCTACATCAACACAGCAGACGGAAAGACAAAAAACATTGTATATCCACAAGCAATGCAGAACGCCAGCAACACCACACAACAACGACTCCACAGGACTCCAACATCCCACCCACCAAAACAACCCACAACAACACAGCCATGTCCCCAACAACACCATAACTAACAACAACTCCAACCCTTACATACTCAGACTTCCTCGCATCTCCAAAATAGGGCACAGCAACGCGTGCCGGGTACAGCTAGTGAGAGAATAAGGGAAGTCAAGTGAGGAGCACAGTGGCCATAGACCTTAATTATACTGGCTTAACTCCCCATCTCTGAGGTCATGGAGATTGATAAGAAAAGGGGGTTGCCCTGGCCACCTTTGACATTGCTGTGCACCAATGCTATTGTTACTTATGTGTGCTTTCAAACCATTTCTGATGTACGGTGACCATAAAGTAAACCTATCATGGGGTTTTCTTGGCAAGCTTTTTCCAGAGGAAGTTTGCATATACCTCTGAGGGCAAGAGAGTATGATTTGCCCAAGGTCATACTCAGGTGGGTTTCCATGGTTGACCAAGGATACAAATCCTGGTCTGCGGAGTCACATTTCAGTACTCAAACTTCTACAGGGCACTAGCTGTCCTTGTGCACTACGTTTTGGAACACAACTGAATCAGTTGTTTCATGTAGGTAAATCCAATGGATGTAACAGACCTACTCTAATGAAAACTATCCATAGGATATAGACTGTTGTCAACTAACTACTTGACAGAAAGGAACACCCTTCAGTATGATGTCTGAGGAAAAAATAGGATCGCCATTCAACTCTGGCTTCAACCGTATTCAAGACCATTCATTACTTTTAGTATACAGGTATGAACAGGCCTTATTATTATTGTTATTGTTATGCATTTATATTCCATTTTTCTCCCAATAATGAGATGTAAAGCAACTTACAATTTGAAATTCCAATTTTAGGAGCAGACACAGAGAAGGCTCTCCTGGGGTTTCCATCTAGCAAGCTAGAGAAGGAGCTCTTCTCTAGAACAGTGCTGCCCACTTCTAACCGGCCAAGGGACGGACTTGAGGTCACTGATGACCTGGGGGGCCGTTCGGCCCCGCCCCAGGCCCCGCCCCAGCCCCCTCCCCCAGCCCGCCCCCGCCCTGCCCCCAGCCCCCTCTTAAGCTGTCATTCTCCCTCCTCCTCTTTCTCCGGCGCCGCGGCGCATGGGACACCAGCGGCGCCAGGAAGGAGGAGGAGGTCCACCTCCTCACACCCTCCCGCCCTTCCCGGCGCAGCCGGTGTCCCGTGCGCTGCGGCGCCGGGGAAAAAGGAGGAGGAGGAGGGAGAGTTCTCCCTCCTCCCCCTCCTCTTCCACCGGCGCTGCCTTCTCCTTCGTCCCTCTTTCCCTGCGCGCGCGCCGGCGCCCGGGATCCCCGCGCGCGCGGGGAAAGAGGGAGAAAGGAGAAGGCAATCAGCTGACTGCCTTCTCCTTTCTCCCTCTTTCCCCGCGCACGCGCCGGCGCCCAGGATCCCCGCGCGCGCGGGGAAGAGAGAAAGGAGAAGGCAATCAGCTGACTGCCTTCTCCTTTCTCCCTCTTTCCCCACGCGCGCGCCGGCGCCCAAGATCCCCGCGCGCACGGGGAAAGAGAGAGAACGGAGAAGGCAATCGGCTGACTGCCTTTTCCTTTCTCCCTCTTTCCCAGCGGCGCCGCCGGCGCCGGCATCCCGAAAGGGAAAGAGAGGAAGGAGAAGGCAATCAGCTGCCTGCCTTCTCCTTCGTCCCTTATCTTTCCCCGCGCGCGCGCCCTTGCGCCGATCCCGACCGCCGGTGCGGGGAGGGGAAGGAGGAGGGGTGAAGGAGGAAGAAGGCAGCCAGCTGACTTCCTCCTCCTTTGCCCCTCCTCCTCCCCGCGGACGCGCCGCGGCTCCAATCGCGAGCCGCGGTGCAGGGAGGGGAAGGAGGAAGGGCGAAGGAGGAGGAGCCAGCGCACTTCCTCCTCCCTTCCCCGCCTCCCCTCCCCCGGCCACCATTTTTTTTTAAAAAAATAGATTTTTTATTAAAAAATAAAAATGGCGGCCGGGGGCATAGCGGGGGCCGTGTCCAACAGGCTGGGGGGCCGTGTACAGCCCCCGGGCCACCAGTTGGACAGCCCTGCTCTAGAAGATCTCAGAGCTCTAATGAGCTCGTAAAGGAATATGTTCCTTCAGACCCAAGCCACATAGAACTTTAAAGTACATTATCAACACTTTAAATTGTGTCAAGAGGTAGATCAGTAGCTGTGTGCCTTAAATCCATTCTTCCCACTCTTGCCAGTTCTCTTACATTCCAGAGACCTTTTCATACTGACATCATCAGGGTGGTATAGCATCAATCTCCACATTTGGAATTAATATCGTAATTGTGACACTGGGATCTGCAACACTCTTGAGTGGTACTATTATGCTACCAAATACCCATGAGGAAAGCTTTACACCAATATTTGGTTTTTTCCTTAAAAGAAAGGGACAATTGTTTTCAGGCTCATCTGAAAATGCACTCCCAAAATCTGTAAACTGGGAAAGCCAAACATTTCTTGGTGGGAGTTATGACTTTTTGGCAGTTGTGGCTGTGGCTCCAATGTGAGTGGTGTGGAAAATCACTCCAAGTTTCAATCATTCCTTATGGGATACTTACTGCTGACCTTTTTCCCTCACAATTCCAAAGATCCTAAGAGTTTTGTAACAAATCAAGTATATCAATCAATCAATCAGTTTATTTGTATGTTGCCCTTCTCTCCCCGAAGGGGACTCAGAGCGGGTCACAGCACAATACAATACAAGACAATGCAGACAGTGAAGCAGAGCTCCAAAACAAATTTTACAGGGCAAAGACAAGCTTCAAATTGTGTACGAATACACTTAACAATATTCCTAAGGCAGATTGTGCAAAAATATACATCCATACAAAAACATAAGTGGGCAATTAAACACAGTACAATACAATAATCATAATAAGTAAACTATCTCTCTCTCTCTCTCTCTCTCTCTCTCTCTCTGTGACATTACTTCACGAATGAAGATTCTTAGGAAGGACTCATCCCACGCTCCCCACAAGCACATTGTTGGATGTGTCCTTCGAGCCTGTGTAATGGATTTTTCTGGTGGAGCGCAGCATGCACAGAACCGGCCTCACCCTTTAAACCAAAGGTTCGTCTGCCAGGGCCTAGCAAGCTTAAGACAGTGGCAGTGAGGTCCTCAGGTCATAGGTTTGGTTCGAGTTTCCTTCTCTTAGATGGTTGACCTTCCAGGGTTAAACGAGCCGCATCTGCCTGAGTTTGAAATCAGAGTTTTCCTTCTCTTAGGATGGTTGCCAAAAGGCTAGAGAGCCCATCCTGCCCATTGACGCTCTTTGTCAGACCCTTCGGTTGTGACCTGACTGGCATGAAAGGCCCTACTATTATGCCACCGCCAGCATAGCTCACAACTTCATTAGGGTTCGCAAGCCTCTCCCTCGTGACAAGGGGGCGCCAATGGAAAGGAAGTAAACTATACAGGCAACCTAAATACATGATATAAAACTAATACACTGAAAAACTATACTAAAACCCACCTAATTAATCTAATGGAGATTCTCAAATAATCAGAAATGCTTCTGACAAAGGACAAAATGCATCACTGCTGACTTTGTATATCTCCTGTGCATAAATCCTGCCCATTTGCTCATAAACCTTATTGGTGGACAGTTTCCCAAGTTTCCCAAGGAAGTGACATATGAGAGTGCTTGGATACAATGCTAATTTCAAATTGTACTTATGAAGTCATTCCTGAAAGCACTAATTGAAAATATCCTACAGTTCCTCTATCTTTTCTTTTTGAAATTACGATGTTTTGACTGTTCTGCTAGATACTGTCATAAGCATAAGAATGTCATTTGCACACACATGCCTAAAGCTAAACTTTCCAAAAGCTTAAACAAACTATTTTAAAAGTAAATCTAATGCACAGAGATGAAGAAAAACCAAAAATGTGAACATGGATTTCTTCTGACATGGACATCTATCATTC